>JBAJNP010004940.1:0-31033 GCA_036877545.1 Yasuhikotakia modesta | reverse complement strand
ACAGATATCCTCCTAAAATAGCTAAAACTAAAAACAAACTAAAAACTACTTCCAAAAATATTCAGCTTTGATATTAATGAGTTTTTGGATTCATTGAGAACATTGTTGTTGTTCAATAATAAAATTAATCCTCAAAAATACAACTTGCCTAATAATTCTGCACTCCCTGTATATATATATATATATAGAGAGAGAGGAGTATATGTATACTTTATATGTAAGGAGTTTTGGTTTCTTGCCACTGTTGCCCTGTTGGCTTACTTGCCTAATATGATACCCATCATCTATTGTGTTAACAAATGTGACACCAACTACAATCTTTGTATCCCTAATTAGTTTTATTAATATAGTTTTAATAATATATCTTAAAACAGAAATATACAGTAATATTATGTATTCTGTTTTCTGTGTTGCAGGTTTGATATTTTTTCCATTTTGTATGAAAAGATGCTTTAAGCAATGTAACACTGTACCATGTGCTACGTAAATTCAACTGAATTTTTTTTTAAACCTCTGGAAAATAAAATCAAATAAAAAAAAGAAAATGCAATAATAATAATACTATTATTAATTATATAACTGAAGTGAAAGGAAAGATACGGAATGTGATTGGAACAAGGTGTCAAAGTTTACAATACATATTTTTTAATCAACACTATAGTCATACCACTTACAAGTTGAACTATAGTTAATTATTTGCAAACATATAATACATTTGAACAAAGCATGAGCCATTGCTTAGTTACAGAAAACAGGTAAGGATTTTTGAAGAGCCACATAATGTTTTGTTGGTCTAAGTTAGCATGGCTAGTTAACATAGCTTTGCACTTTTTAAAGGTGCATTTACAGCAATACCATTTTTCAGTGTACCACTATTTTGTAGGGTTCAAGGGCACTTAGGCAGGGTGGCTTCTCTGTTGTCATCAATTTTTAAACATGCTGGATTATGCAGTTTTCTCAGGTGAGCCAGAAAACAGGAAACGCAGATTAAGCAAACCTGAGAAGGAAGAAAACTAGCTCTAATAATGTCAAATACATAATGTTCTTGTACATGCTTGACATATGGCTGAAATTTGCTTGAGCACTTAAATAGAACTGCTAAAAGTTACCTGATCCATTTCAGAATAGAATAGCTTCACTGCTGGTCTTCTCTTGAACATATGAAGTGAAACGTTTAAGAAATTTGGGGTATTCTCTTTTGGCTACGGCTCGCAAGACTGATGCAGGGGCCCAACCACCAGGGTTTACTTTGAACCACATAAATGGTTATTGACATTTTACATTATATAAAAATGTGATTAAAAGGTTTAAATTCAAACTCTAATTTCAAACTAAACATTTAACCAACTTTTTCAAACTTTTACTAATACAAATTGGTGGCAGTGGCAACCAACTTTCATTGTTTGTTTTTTTGAAAACACTTACAAAAAAGTTACTACTAAACAAAACTTTAGTACTTTCACAAAATTAAACATTTTGCAAGTTTTCTTATGTACTTATGTACTTGTGTACAATTCGTTTTGGGGATGGCCCCCAAATCATCGCCCCCTAACTTGTCCTCTGGGTGTTGCACCACACTTACCATTCGCTACATATGTAATTTTACAAAGAATGTTGTCCCTGCAGATCTCTTTGTCTCTCTCTGGTAGACTGATAAGAGTTTGGCATATCATAGCTACATTGATTTTGGCACGAATGCATCTAGTTGAGGGCTGTGGAATAATAAAAAAAACTTAAAAATTAACTAAGGTTTTAATTAACAGGACTACATTAACTACATATGGTTTCAATCACCATGTTCATGTTATCCAAAGGTTAGTGGTACTTTCATTAACAACTTAATAGCTTTAGCCATAGCTTTAATGTCACATAGCTTTAAGAGGAAAACTTACTGCTGCATTTCAGGCACTTACAGGGTAACTGTCATGATCCACAGAGAAGTTGCACACCAACCAAGTGTCTGGATCATTCTCATTACTAGAAAGAATTTCACGAATAACTGATACATAAAGCAAGTCCCTTTGGGAGGTTGGCCAGATTCTCTGTAAAAAAGCACAGTAATATACAAAATGTTTAAAGTTTGTAAATACAACTGTCAATTGTAAATAGTAAAATGTACCTTATGTGTCTGATGAATAATTATAGCTTTATCCGAGAGCACCTCAACCACTTTAAAGCTTTCAACAGTGCCTGCAAAAACAACTTCATGCATGTAAAATTCAACAACTTTATTGAATTTTACATGCATGATACCAATTTCAAAGTTTTATGGAAAAAACTGCAAATAAGTGCTACAAGATCTTTTGTCAACCCCACTGAGCTTTAGTGGAATGCCACTTCAAAAACCTGTCTCACAAACAAATTAATGGATTTTTAAATACATCATGTTGTTTAGAGTTTAGTAAAATGTTACTAAACTCTAGTAAGTTAATGGAAACATTAATGGGTAGTTAATGGAAACATACTCTCCCAGTCATTCCGAAAAGCTATGTCCCAAAAGTAGTGGCAAACCTCGTAGCCTGTAACCCCTCGGACAGCATGAGTTGCTTTGAGAGGATCAAGCACAATGCCATTCTCCTCCACTTCTCTCCTGTACACCTACAAAACAAATGCCTTGCTGTTAGGGACTTAAAGGTATTTTTGATGCTGACTGTGTCCTAAAGATCACATACTGTGCTTTGAATGACAGTGACTTCTTGTGGAAAGGCAGAAACTTTTTATACATCACTTTTAAACACTTTTTATTTATTGAAAAGGAGTTATTAAGCAGAATATGAGCTCTTTATCACTTTTCATAGCTCACCGCATGTTAACTATATTTAGCATGATGTCACTCTAGAATACTCGTTTATAACGACTGAGATATTCTGATAAATAAATGACCTTTAATATTATATTGAAGTTCCGCCTTTTTTACTCATAGACTGTCTCACCTTCATATCCCCTTCCTCTAAAACCAGCTGCCAGTTTGCATCCCCACCCACATCTTGTAAGGAATGAGTCATGTGACTATGCACCATTTCCTCCACCTGCAAAATTTTTTTTTTGACGAATATATAAAAGTATCTTGAATATATAAAAGTATACATAAAAGTATTCTTAAAAGCAAATTCTTTTTTGTTAACAGTTGCAAATATTGTGTAATTTGCTCAGGTTAAAGAGAATCATAGTTTTAGTTATGCCATACTAGTGTGGTGGCATGAAGGTGTACAGTGCTCAGCATACTGTAAATGAGTACACCCCACTACATTTGTCAGAAAACCGTTAGTTTCCTTTCGGAATCAAAATTTTCTATGAGATACTATACTACAAAATACTCCCACAATGTGGAAGTGATTGCAATGGCTACACAAATGTGGGCCATTGATTGCAAACAAGATTTGTTAATTTGCACACACAAAAAAGTGATTTTCCTAAATTCATTCAAGCCCATGTTGCAAAAATGAGTATACTCCAATTATAGTCTTAGGAGAAAAGCCTCACTTAAGACTACAAAATTCTAATTAATAGCCATTCAGCCACAGGTGAGTCTAATGATTCATTTAAGAGGTGTCCAGCAGACAGGTGACTTTAAAAGGGCATTACTTAACAAAGAAAAGCATTTCATGCTGTTAGCAATGGCTTCACATGGAGCAATGTCATAAAATCTGAGAAAGGAAATCATGAAAAAGGTGAGGGTACATGAAGATCAGCAAAGTTGCAATATGTCGCCAACTTGTTCATTCCATGCATAGAAGAATTGATGCTGTCCTGAAAAATCACGGTGCTCATACAAAATACTAGATGTAGCAGTTTACTCATTTATGCTGAGCACTGTGTACATCATCAGAGGCACTTACAAGGTCATTTGAGGACAAGGAAGAAACATGACTAATATGCGTTATCAAAGAAAGCCAAAGGGAAACAGGTAAGATCAAATGAGTAAGAGGGAAACAGAAAAAGTAAAAATCTTACCACCCTGAGAATACAGAGCAGACAGCCACTGCCAATCAATTTTTCAGTCATAGGAAAAATCTAGAGAGCAGTTGAGCCACTACATAACCATGTACTTTAAGATAAACCATTAATGAACTGTGTGGCTAAATTAATTTAATTAACTACTAATAATTGATTGAATAGTCAATTTAGTAAGTAAATAGATAATACTGGCCCTAACAAGATTAAATACAAAAATGTGAATGTATTTAGCTACGAGATCTTAAATTTCCAAAGCACATGTCTGCAATTACAGAATTAAATAAGTTATAAGGACTGTGTTTGTGTGCGTGTTATCTGCACCTTAGTTAAGTACTTCTGAGCACTGGCAGAGGAAGTGGTAAAAAAGATCTGTTGAGATGCCTGGTTCCTTTCTGCCTGGAACTGCAAAACAATTAGCAACATTTATATATTTGTCCATTAGTCTTTTCTGGGGAACAACGTCTGTTATGCGTCTCTCACTATATTTTTATTGAAATATTTGGGAAAAATAATTTGGAACAGTGGAGAATGATTGCTATGTCAGTGCATGTGCTCTAACCAGTAGGTCATGGTAGCCCAATTTTTCAATGGCAAACACAAACATAGTTCCACTGTACATATTTATACTGAACAGAACTGTCATGGTGATGTCGTCAAGCATTTTAAATAAAATAAGAATGTTCATAAAACAAAAATGCCATCTATGTAGACTACCAATATATAAAACAGATGCTTTACAAATAAAGAACATGTCAACATCCAGAATGTTTAACAGACCAATTTATGTATAATGGAATAGTAATGCCTTATTACTTGCTCCTCAATCTGGTCTTGTTTATCTAGTGCAGCTTCCACAGCATCAAAGAACTCCTCTTCATTAACAAGACTGTTTGGCCCCTCCTGTGCAGGCATGATTAACACGAAGTAAACACCTCAAGAGTTGAATACAGTACTTTAAATGTGTTGGATCAGAGAAGGTCTGTGAATTAAGGCTGTATACATACTTCATAATCTGGTCCTCCATAATGAGACAACTTCTTCAACTCTGCCAAAACAGATTTATAGGCATCCTCAGCCTGTTGTCTACTTTCTACTTCCTTATGATGAAAGAACAGTTATTACTTTTATTGTTTTATATTCATGATAATGATCAACCTAATAAAATATTAAAGGGGACATTTTACTGCTTGATTTTTTTTTATGTCAGTAATCCTTTTTGTGCCATAAACGCTTAATACTGATTACTGAATAATACTGAAACGTGCTGGACAAAGTGTTAAGATCACACTTTTCAAATTTTTAGCCACTAATTGTAAGAATAATATGCAGCACCGCAGGTACAAGACCAGAAAAAGTATTTGTCAGCAAGTTGTCAGATTTGCTTATTTTGACTTTATACTTTACTGAACAGTCTGTCAGTCACAGCAACCCACCCACTGATCCCACTATCCAGATTACTAATCTCCTTCACCTGTCATCAACAATCTACTGCAATATAAACTCCCCTCTAATTCACTCTCTGTCTGGTCTTAATTTTATTTCCATGTTGTCACCCAGACTCCACTGTGGGTTAACCTGTCTCCGATTGCAGAGAAACCCCAGCGATTCCCCAGTGCTCCTGTACTCCATCATTTCCTAGCTCTCAATGCACTCGATTCCCCAAACAAGTTTCACTGCTCACTCACCGTGATTCTCCACTGTTTGTCATTATCCAATAAATGTGTTGTTCTTCTCTACTCTGTTTTTCTAAACTACTCTGTGTTTTGTGTTTATCGGCTGACGCATTTATAAAAGACAGACACAGCGGGGCGATTACTTCTGGAAAAAGACGAAATGCTGAGGGCATGTCATGGGGGTATGACATGATTCAAACATGTTCAAACTTTTGCTCTTGCAAGGAGTATAAAAAATAAAGACAATTTATACTGCTCTTTGTTTATTTGAAAAGCAACATGTGACCTGCTGCAGTGGAGATTTTAAGTGAGTAACAGCAAAGATTTTCAGTGAGTAACAGCTTTAAATCTGTCTGGCACACAAACTTATTGCATGGTTTCAGAAAGCTTAAAAAAATAAACAGCACAAAACCTAAAGGCTTAAGCTTAATAGCACGTGGTCATTGTATAGATTTTTGTTATCCACTGTAGAAAGTCAGTCAAACACATTTGAAATACAAAGGTGGTAAATAAATAGGATGACAAGGATGAACTTATCATTTACCTTATCAAGCCGTCTCTGCCATCTCTCTTCTCGCTTGACCAAAATGTCAATGCAGTGGGACATTGTGGAGAGAATACCTGCTGTTGTGGCTTTGAACGTGATGGCTTCACCCATGAAATCAATGCCTCTAAGATCTCTGAGTTTGCCCATTGAAAAAACTAATGAAAAAACAAGCATGATTGATACAAAATAACAGCAATACACTGTATATGGATTTGATAAAATTCTACTTGGCTCATTGAGAACAAAAACATTTTTCTCTGCTGCTACTGTTATTGTCATTGAGTAGATCAGGCTGTAAAGGGAAGAAATCCTCCTCCTTATCAGAAACTACAGGAAACAACAGCAATACAAATTCAACCACGAAGCAGCTGTCATAAACTATGCTACCGCGAACCCTGTGCTGGGACCACACCCGCCATAGGCCATTACGGTCGTTAAAGATTGTATTTTACAATCTCGCCTGTTCTGTTGCTCAGGGCGAAGTCTCGTTTTGCCCTGGTTAACGTTTTTGAGCTATTCCCCTGGTTTCCTGGTTTCGGTATTTTGGTCTGTGTATCGTTTGTGATTGTTAGCCACCTGCCCTTGGACTTTCGCCTGCCTATTGGATTACTGTTGTGGACTGCCGCCTGCCCTGATCTTTGCTTTGGACTCTCGTTCGTTGTTTTTGATTTCCCTCGTTCATGTTTGCTGTTTTTGACCCTTGCCTGTCTGACCATGTTTACATATAATAAATTGCTGCATTTGGATCCCCTGTTTCCCACGCCATTGTTACAGCAGCATGTCACAAGTCATGGTTCTGGGCTACATGATTGCTACAACATCCTACTGGCTTTAAAATATATACATTTTTAATATGCCTTACCCAAACATTGTTTTTAATAAAAAGACGTTTTAATTTAAGGTGTTGTCATATTTAAATCTAAACTCTACTAGAAAATTTAAAAACCTGATTGAAAAAATAATATTCACCTTTGTCTGTTTGGAGCTCTTTATTGTCAGTATCTGTGCGGTTGTCAAAATATTTCTGCAGTGTGTCCACCTGTCTGCAAAGAATGTCCTGGAATGTCTCCATCTCTGCTAACTTTTCCTGCAGACTGTGACCCCTCTGTTCAACAGATTGACAATGTAACTTTTTTATAAACAATACTAAATATACCTCAGATATATATATAATATATTTCTGTTAGGATATTAATAATTTCCATGACTTTCAGTGTTTCATCTCTAAATGTGACAGCAGAGGCTGAAACTTACTTTGAAGGATGATATGGAAGTGGTAGAGAGGCCACTAGCGGCTGAGGTGAGGGACAGCAAGGAGCCATGGTGGCGTGGACTGCTCTCAGAGCCATAGCCTGACTCCACCTGCAAATAAATTAGAGCTGTCACTTTTGAGAAAAATCAAATAAAAAAAATCTAATATTGGATATCGAATATCAAGCAATGTATTCAAATATATCTGAATATCTATGAATATCATGTATCTATAATATAGCAGCAAGACTCCAAATTTGCTATATTAACATTTAAGAATGTTCTCTTTTGTCTGCTAAAGTGAACTCCTTTTGGCCAGTTTGCAGCGCTATGACCATGACTCACAACCATACCAACCATTTCAATGTCGTCAGCCTGTCACAACAAACATATTTGCCAGGTCAAATTGGTCATGCATTCTGTGGATAATAGAGAACTTCTGTTTTCCTTTTTTAAGCTACCCCGCCTATGTATCAGCCTTTGCTTTGCCCTAATGTCAATGACTCTGAGGAGTGTATCATATTTTAAGAAATAAGCATGTAAAGGGGGCCTAGATTGGTTGAACCAGGTATAGATTCTTGTTCTGTGATGACACAGAGAGAATAGAACTTTGGTAAAATTTGTTATGCCTCAGAAGCTATTTAAAAACCTCTTTTAAGAAACGATTTTAGGTAAGAGATTTTTAACAAGTGATTTTGCACATATCTGGCACCCTTCAGGCTGATCTGGCAACCTCATTATGAAATCAGAGCACTTTGCGCTGATTGGCTGCCTTCACTGCCACACAATAGAATTTGACATAGTCGCTGCCTTCTGAACACATACAGGCTAACTTTTTACATCTATGGCTCATGCACAGATCTGACCTTATATGTTTGAGACTTACTGAAAACACTGAACTGGAGGAAGAACCATTGTTCTTGGAGCAACAACCATGGTTCTTGGAGGAATCCCCAAATGAATTCCCACATAGTTCCCCTGTCATAATCATGTTATAGCGCACTACACCCCTTTGGACATTAATCCATTGCATCAAGAATAAATACCAACGGTAAATATGTAAATACTGTTTATAAATTAAGGGTTCAGGGTTAGGTGTTAAGGTTTAGGTGTTAATCTTGGACTAACGGTGTGCATCTGCCAATGTTGGCAATGTTGACTGGGTTTCCTGAAGATTTGTCTGACAGCAAGCCTCTCTTGTATCCATTTCTTTTATTGAGAAGATAATGAAAAGTTTGCACACCACTTGTACAGCCAGAAAGAGCACCACACCTACGAACACACCTCGCCATTTTGCCTTGAACCTCACATCGTCACTGCCGCAATAACTGTAGCAGGGGTGGGAGAGTGGATACATGCAAATTATTTTCATGGGTTGGGCGTGAGACACTTATGATGTCATAACATGCACTTTTCCAGATCGAGCCATTTTCTGGCACAAATTTTTTAAACAAATTTATATACAATGAAGTCATTCAAAATGTCTTTTTCTATGTTCTTTAAGACAGATATACTGCCATTTTCTGACAAGACAAAAAAAATGATTTTGACTCTAGGTCTCCTTTAAATAAATAATACTGTACTAATTCCAAAGAAAACAAAAGGGCCCTTCGCACTATAAATATAGCTGTAGGCAGCAATAACGGGCACCTGGTGCTTCACAGACAACAGTGCATGATTGTCACATGTAATTAATTCTGAAAATAACTGAGACTATTTTCTAAAACCGTCTGAGACACTTCCTGTTTTATTTAATGCTACAACGTGTTTGCCTCAGGATTGCAAAAACATTTTAAATTACACAATTTAGCAATTGTACACAATTTGAATGTATTTGGTAATTAATCAATTTAAAATGACTCTTAAATTCTGTCTTAAGTGACACTTTCTTCTGCCAATTGATGACACTATGGTTGAAGACCCTAGGACCAAAAATACAGCTGAATGAAATCCCTCAATGCATGCAGACATAGTGAAAGTGTGTTCACTTTCACATACATGAAAGTGAAAAGTGAAAGTGACAATTGTCAGTATTTGTCAGTTATGGTAACCCATAACCAAATTGTGACCTGCATTTAACCCATCCTTCGTGAGGAGTGAACACACACCCACCCGGAGCAGTGGGCACCTATCGCTGCAGCGCTTGGGGAAGAATCAGGTTTAGGGCACTTCAATTTCCACAACAGTTTATAAGACACCAAAAATACCTGCACAATTTAGCATCGTCTTGGCACTCTGATATAAACAATCCACACATAAAGATGCAAGATGCTGCTTGTATGCCGAGCAAGAGATGTGCATACTCCAATGTAGCAAATGAATCATGGTATTTATTTACTTATGTTTAAATGTTTGAGGTACTTTATATTTTAAATAAAGTTGTTTCTAGAAGGAAAACACTGAACTGGTTTATTTTTAATGTTTTTTTCATTCAAATGAATACTATGTGATACTGTAACATCTGTCACATATATTGAGAATTTTTATATGTACAATTTGTGCATACAAAGAATTCTCAATATATCCATAAATATGTTTTGTATTTTTATAGGAGGTAAATCATTTTGACTTGGTCATTTTATAAGTAGCTCACTAGCTACAAAAAGTGTGGGCACCGCTGATTTAAGTGATTGCTTCCTCAGTTGTGTTGCAAAAATATACACAAGTACTTTAGGCTTATCAGCAATCTCTGATAGTAGAAACTGTTGTGAAATGTACCTTACACTACTTGTTAAAACAAATTGCTGCAGTCCAACCTTTCAAAACTACCTGATATAAGAGCCCTACAGTTTATTCGGTTATTCAGTGTACAGCTGAGGCCCACACCCTATAAATAAAGATAATAAAACACTCAATCAGGTTCTGCCACCCAAACTGGATCAATGAAAATGCCTAAATCACCTTGTGAAGTT
Organism: Yasuhikotakia modesta; assembly: GCA_036877545.1. Taxonomy (NCBI): domain Eukaryota; kingdom Metazoa; phylum Chordata; class Actinopteri; order Cypriniformes; family Botiidae; genus Yasuhikotakia; species Yasuhikotakia modesta. The sequence continues at coordinate 20,693 of JBAJNP010004940.1, read as the reverse complement.
CAATGGTATTGATCCACTGCTTCCGGAGCAAAGGATGCTCAGCTCTCAGGTACCAGATGCTGTCGTTCACACTGATGTCAAACCGGCATTCATCAAATATATGAGGCTGAAATTGAGAGCACCAATATAATCCAATCAAGTACAAATATAATTGTTAATAAGTAAGTTAGCATAAGTAAGTATAAGTAAATTTACTGATACTTAGTATAAGTAAAAATATACTAAATATATATAAATATACTACTTAAATTCTATATAAATTATTTAATGTTTTCAAAGCAGCTTCAAAGCAAATAAAACAAGGGAAAGCCTTTAATACATTTCCATACAGAGTATGACATGCAGTGAAATGTTTTTGACGATCACTTAAAGATAAGATTAGATTCAATTTTGTCATAATGCAGAGTATAAGTACATTGTGAGTATTACAATACATACAGTGAATATTTACAGTAATGTTTACAGTAAATATTTTCACCCATGCAGCTGCACCACACCTTGTCAACAGGACAATTCCCCCTCCCCAACCCCTCACACCTCTGGCTCACTCCACAACACCCCCTCATGGCCCCATGGACTCATTCACACCCTTAGCCGACCCCTGTCTTTCACACCTGGCCAGGTGAGGAAAGAGCTGAGGAGGATTAAAGTAAGGAAGGCAGCTGGACCTGATGGGATCAGCTCCAGGCTTATGAAATCCTGCACAGAGAAACTGTGTGGGATTATGTGGCAAGTCTTCAACATGAGCCTCAAGCTGTGGTACCACAGCTATGGAAGACCTCCTGTGTGGTACCAGTGCCCAAAACACTGCACGCTAGAGATTTCAGCAAGTTTAGGCCGGTGGCCATCACATCACATCTGATGAAGACACTGGACACTTTTTACTTCTCCAGCTCTTCAACACAATTCAGCCATCACTTTTGAGGGACAAGCTGGAATGGGCTGGAGTGGACTTAAACCTGTCGAACTGTCTAACTGTGTATCTGACATCCTTAGCAGTGTGGATGTCCACCAGGGCACAGTCTTGCACCCTTCCTTTTCACCCTCTACACTGCAGACATCAACATAGACAGCTGTTTCTTGCTCAAGTTCTCTGATGACTCAGTTATCGTTGACCTGATCAGTGACTATAATGATGCAGAGTACAGAAGACTGATGCAGGACTTTGTGGACTGGTGTTGGTCAAATCACCTCATCAACACGGGAAAGACCAAGGAGATGGTGGTGGATTTCCATAGACACTGATCTGCCCTCTTACTGATGAACATCCAGGGAATGGACATTGAGAGAGTGGACTCTTTTAAGTACCTGGGTTTTCACCTAAACCACAAACTAGACTGGACTCACAACACAGACGCATTGTACAGAAAGGGTCAGAGCAGGCGCTATCTCTTGAGGAGACTGCGGTCCTTTGGTGTGCAGGGGGGCGCTCTTAAGGACTTTTTATGACTCTGTGGTGGCATCAGCCATCCTGTATGGTGTGGTCTGTTGGAGCAGTAGCATCACTGAGAGGGAGAGGAAAAAGCTGGACAAGGTACTTCGGTACTTCTTTCCAGATGGAGGGTGAACAGCGTGTGTGGGGTCAGCCACAATGCTTGTGGCTGTACTGATGAAGTGTGTAGTATAAATGTCTGTGATAGAGGGTATACAGACACCATTGATCTTCTCAGCTGTCCTCACTATCCGACTATCCTATACAAGATGCTATACAAGATGCCCGATCCGGACTGACTGAGGTCTCTCAGACAGAAAGTCCAGGATCCAGTTGCAGTGGGAGGTGTTCAGGCCCAACAGGCTAAAATTTATCTGTCCGGTGCTGAGGGATAATTGTGTTGAATGCTGAGCTGAAATCTATGAACAACATTCGTAGATATGAGTCTTTATTCTCCAGGTGATTGAAGGTCAGACGGATGGTTGTGGCAATGGCATCATCCATGGAGCGTTTTGGACAATGCACAAACTGCAGAGGGTCCAATGAGGGTGGTAGCTGGGTCTTGATGTGCCTCATGACGAGCCTCTCGAAGCATTTCATCACGATGGGTGTAACTGCAACAGGATGATAGTCATTGAGGCAGAATACACAAGGCATTCCTGTTGGCACAAAACGAGGCTAGCCCATCTAGCTGAATGGCGGTGTCCAGAACTCTGTCGTTGAGTCACGTCTCTGTGAAAACAAAAATGCAACAGTGTCTAATCTCTCAAAGTGTGGTCCATTCAAGTCGGATGTAGTCCAATTTATTGTCCAGTGAGTAAATGTGAGTGCCATCAATGGTTTGTTTTTAGCCCAGCACGGATACCAGCCCCGCTTGCTGTGCTTCCAAGGCCTGGAGGCCTGATCTCCGTAGCAAGCAGAGGTCGCGAAGTTCATTTAGAACTTCATCATGTAGGTTGGTTGCTGCATGATTTCTGTATCTGCGTAGTGTCTGGTGGTCATAAGCATGAATATGTACTTTTGTTTGTCGGGCTAAACATACGAATGGCACCGTTTTGGATCCGGAGAGGCCGCTGTGTACTCCTGCCGCACCGCTATTTTGGATTAAGTACATGTATGTTGTGAAACAACATGTGTTGTGTTACATAAATAACACACATCACTCTGGTGTGCAGTACAGTAACTCAAACTGTATGCAGGGATGGGCACTATTTTAGATAAATAGACGACGCCTTAAACCCAATCTTTTTGAAAAGCTGGTAGTGCTAAAGGGTGTCACATAGATGGATGTCTGAAACACACAGGTACACCATCTTGAGGCGTACACCATCATTTATATAATTGACTTTGTGTTGAGTTTTTGTTTCTGAGTTGAAGTCATGATGGTGATAAAACGTAATAAAAGATGTTTGGGGAAAACGTTTTGTTTTTCCTACAGGGCAGGGGAAAGGAAGATCATTTCTAATCAGTTGTACACATATAAATGTTTTTGTTTTGCATTCAGAATATGTCCAGATATATTTCAGCCTAATATGGATGCCTGCACTTAATGGCCAATTTCACATTTATTTTGTGTATTTAAATACATTTTTACACACAGTATTTGTAAATTACAATGTAATTGTGAAAATGTAACAATGTAATTGTACCGAAGAGTCATGGCCACTGGGATCCATTTGCAGCTTTATTTAGAATAATCGACAGACAATAATCAGAGGCTAGCACACAGTAATATCAGAGATAAAGCAAAATCATAAACAATAGACAGGCAGAGGTTGGGACAGGCAGCAAACAAGGGTAAACAGGGAACAAACATAAGTTGGGGCAGGCAGCAAACAAAGATAAACAGGGAACAGACAGATGCAGAGGAAGGCAGCAAACAAGAGAGTAAACCAAAGGCAGATTGTTTAATAATAATAATCCAACACAGAGTAGATGAGATATATAGTATAATATATAATATATTAGTAGATTTGAACCAGGTGAGTGATTAGGAGGAGACCCCTGCCTGTGTTACAGATTTCCCCTTGTCTGCTGCCTGCCTCGATCCTCGCCTGTCTGACACTTGCCTGTCTGACTTTGTCATTAATAAAGCTGCTTATTAATCCCACTGGTTTCCTGTGTGTGTTACAGAAGACTTCGCTATCATAAGATCCAGCAGCGATAGAGCACCAGTCGTTTTATCTTCTCAGAATCAGAAAGAGCTTTATTGTTAAGTGTGTTTACACACACAAGGAATTTGTCTTGGCAACAGGAGCTTCCAGTGCAAAAAAATACAGTACAGACATAAGACACAAAAGACAAAGTATAACAGTGCAGACACATAGAACAAAAAAGACAAAATATAGAAGTGCAATAAGATAAATGAGATAAATAAATAGTCAGATGTAACAAGATGTTCTACTCCGATCTGAATCAGATGTTCTACTGATTCAGGCTGAATATAGCTTGAGGAGAGAACAGTTCAAAGAGAGAGTGGGCAGGGAGTGTGGGGTCCAAAGTGATTTTCTTAGCCCTTTTTCTCACTCTGGAGTTGTAAAGATCTTGGAGGGTGGGTAGGGGGAACCAATAATCCTCTCAGTCGTCCTGACTGTCCGTTGTAGTCTATTGATGTCTGATTTGGTAGCAGAACCAAACCAGACAGTTATAGCTGAAAAGCAGCTTAAATGTCTTTGCACCATGCTCAGCTTACCCGGTTGAATTTGCTTACCAAGGATCTAGCGAGGACACTACAGTGTGTGGCGTCACTTCTTCACAATCGTCCAGCTGCAGCTGCCGTATCCAGCACACCCATCATGCTCACTGCAGCAACCCACAGTCCCCACCTCACCTTTCCGGAAAGGTTTGATGGCAACCCAGCAAAATGTAAAGGTTTCTTGCTACAATGTAAATTATTCACTGATCAACAACCTCTTTTGAACACAGACACATCTGCTCCCTGCTATCCAGAAAAGCACTAGACTGGGCAATGGCAATATGGCTGCCTGAGGGTTCCTGAAGCTGCTTTTCCGCAGAGGACTTAATAATCAACTTCAGATGGAACTAGCTTGTCGTGATAAAGGGAAAACTCTCACCCAATTCATTGAACTCATGATACACCTAGACAATCAGATTCGCTCACATTCTCAACCTATCATGTATCATAAACCTTAGCCCAATGACTGATTCATCTCACTCCTGAGGCATCAGAGAGATAATCAATCTGATGAATGAAAGCATCAGAGAGATAATCAATTGTGTTATTTATACAAAGAATGAACTGTCAGTCAATCCACCATCCCACAAACCCGCAGGGAGTAATACGCAATCACTATTTTACTGAAAATAGTGAAATTACTGTAATTCTTGTAAATGATATTTCTGTTACCACCATGGCGCTTATTGGTTCTGGAGCCGAAGGCAATTTCATGTCTGTCACATTTGCTGAAAGGATGTAACTCACACTAACCCCATGCTCTTCTTCTCTCACCATAGAGGCTCTCACCTTAGAGCCCCAAATCATCTGAGATTCAAGTACATCAATCCAACCTGAATATCACAATCTTATGGAAGCATTTGACAAAGCCAAGACAACCCAACTCCCTAATCATTGCGCCACAGACTGTGCCATTAATCTGGTCCCTGGCTCCTCTCTTAGGAAGACTTAAGACCGGGGGGCTGGCTTACTCTCTTAGGAAGACTTAAGCCCAGGATGCTGGGGGCTGGCTTCCTGTGAAAATCTTGTGGTGGGTCCTGTGGAAATCCTTGGAGAACGCTCCAATCAGGGAGCAAGACCTCTATGAACTCTGCGGAGAAACTAACGTGTTTCTTTTGAAATTTTGACTTCAATATAATACCTAAACTAAATATTGCGATACCAATACCGAAACGATATTATGGGAAAAAAAACAACAACAGGAAAAGTCACTGAATAATTTAACTTTGTTTTTATTTATTAATAAACACCCAGTGTTATAGATAGTTAGGATATTAGGATACAATAATAGCATAATTAAAGTCCAATACTCAAACTTTCACTCTTAAAGTACCGGTACCAATAAAATGAGTTATCGTATCGTTTTTAAAAGCAGAGTATCGCAATACCTTTCTAGCATTGGTATATCGTGCAACACTAATATATACACAAAGTTTTGATAAGATAATGAGTTGCAGGTGCATTGACAGGGCGCTGGTGTCCTTTGTGACCATCTCGATGGTCATTGGCGATCCGCAGGACCACGTTGAGTCCAACATAGTAGATTTCGTATAGGATGTCATCCTGGGCGTAAACTCTGAAAGGAATTCGAAGTCATTGGTGTGGTAATAAAAGGAAAAGGTAAAAAGGTTACCTCAGAAGGTGGTCATCCTAGCCAGCATTAGTTATCTACTATATGCTGTAGCTTATTTGTAGTGGAACAAGGGTTGGCCCGTGGTAATGTTTGATTTGGCCCGCCACACCATCAGAGAAGAGAGGGGGGGGATGCGTTTGACACAGATCGTCATTTGTAGTTTGACATAACATCAAGGCGGTGGCACACAGACAAGAGACGAGTTTTATTCACTGAAGTCAAATCAAAGGCAGTATGTCTAGTTTTCAAACAGTCGGTTGCTGTTTTAAAAGAGTACAATATCCATTGTCATTATGAAACAAAACATTCTGCAGCTTTCTCAAAGTACAGCGTCGAGGCGTGAAAACAGAAGGCTAACGAGCTGCTTGCTAAACTTCGATTCGAACAGAGCGTGCTGCTATGTCCTTCAACAGCACAAGAAAGCACCACACGGGCCAGTTATCAGATTTCCGCTCTAATTGCTAAAAGTGGAAGAGCCTTCGCTACTGGAGAGTTCGTCAAGGAATGTCTTTCAAGTGGCTGCAGAAGCAGTTTGTCCTTCTCAGGTACGAATGTTCTCACAAATTGGCCTGTCAAGAAATACTGTCACCCGACGCATAGAGGACATGGCTCAAGACATCAGCGAGCAAATCAAGACAAAGGCAAGTGCGTTCTCTGCCTATTCAATAGCCTGCGACGAGAGCACCGACATATCCAATTCCGCACAGCTGTTGGTATTTTTGCGTGTAAATTAAACTTTTAAAGTAACACAAGAGCTGGCTGGCATTGAGACCCTTTCTGGTACTACTAAAGGACAAGATCACTTTTTTGCTGTTGAGAGAGTGTTGGAAAAAAATGAATTAAAGTGGGAGAAGATGGCTGGCATTACAACTGACGGAGCGCCGGCAATGGTAGGGAGGAAATCTGGCCTAGCTACATTTGTGTCTCAGAAAGTCAGTGAATGTGGAGGAAAAGTTGTTAGTACCACTGCATTTTACATCAAGAACAACTATGTGCTAAATCTGTCGGGCTTGTGGATGTGATGCGTGACGTCTTCTATAAGTCAGCTACAGCCCAATCTTGAAAAACTTCTGAAAAATAAGGACCAGTTTCTTAGGTCACGGACATTGCAACCGAATGGTTTTGTTATTGCTTACAGCTTGACTAGTGTGTCTGGCATTGAACTGTATTGTACATTGAACACTTGCAGATTGTTTGTTTTTATTGTAATAAGTTCATTAAAATGCAAAACTTTTCAAATAAAATTGCATTAGTTAATCAGATTAAAGTTGTTTTATATTTATTTTAAATATTATGAAATAAATAAGGGGAAACCATAGCAACTTTAATGTAATGCAGTTTGATATATGATGCAAAATTTACTTTTGGCCCACGGCACCTCAATCAAGTTTGATTTTTGGCCCTTCATAGGAAAAAGTTTGGGCACCCCTGCTCGAAAAAATAAAAACTAATGTACTAATGTAGAAATCACAAGAATCAAAAGACTTTGCAGTTTCCCAACAAACAAAAAAGTACGGTGGCTACCGGATAACTACCATATTCATATACCATGTTATATACAGTACAGGCCAAAAGTTTGGACACACATTCAATGTGTTTTATTTTCACAACTATTTACATTGTAGATTAACACAGAGGACATCAAAGATGTGAATGAACACATATGGAATTATGTACTTAACAAAAAAAATAAAAAAATAATTAAAAACCATGTCTTATATTCTAGTTTCTTCAAAGTAAGCTAACTTTTGCTCTGATTACTGCTTTGCACACTCTTGGCATTCTGTTGATGAGCTTCAAGAGGTAGTCACCTGAAATTGTTTTCCAACAGTCTTGAAAGAGTTCCCAGAGATGCTTAGCACTTGTTGGCCCTTTTGCTTTCACTCTGCAGTCCAGCTCACCCCAAACCATCTTGATTATGTTCAGGTCTGGTGACTGTGGAGGCCAGGTCATCTGGCGCAGCACTCCATCACTCTTCTTCTTGGTCAAATAGCCCTTACACAGCCTGGAAGTGTGTTTGGGGTCATTGTCTTGTTGAAAAATTAATGATGGTCCAACTAAACGTAAACCGGATGGAATGTCATGTCGTTGCAGGATGCTGTGGTAGCCATGCTGGTTCATGATGCCTTCAATTTTGAATAAATCCCCAACAGGGTCACCAGCAAAGCACCCCCACACCATCACACCTCCTTGTCCATGCTTCACAGTGGGAACTAGGCATGTAGAATCCATCCGTTCACCTTTTCTGCGTCGCACAAAGACACAGCGGTTGGAACCAAAGATCTCAAATTTGGACTCATCAGACCAAAGCACAAATTTCCACTGGTCTAATGTCCATTCTTTGTGTTCCTCTGCCCAAACAAATCTCTTCTGCTTGTTTCCTCTCCTTAGCAGTAGTTTCCTAGGAGCTATTTGTCCATGAAGGCCTGCACTTCACAGTCTCCTCTTAACAGAGATGTGTTTGCTGTCAGAGCTCTGTGTGGCATTTTTCTGGTCTCTAATCTGAGATGCTGTTAATTTACGATTTCTGAGGCTGGTGACTCGGATGAACTTAGCAGCAGCAGCAGAGGTGCCTCTAGGTCTTCCTTTCCTGGGTCGGTCCTCATGTGAGCCAGTTTCGTTGTAGGACTCCACTTGGGACACATTCAAAGAATTTGCAATTTTCCAAACTGACTGACCTTCATTTCTTAAAGTAATGATGGCCACTCGTTTCTCTTTGCTTAGCTGATTTGTTCTTGCCATAATATCAATTCTAATAGTTGTCTAATAGTGCTGTTGGTTGTGTATCAACTTGACTTCTCTGCAACACAACTGATGGTCCCAACCCAATAAATAAGGAAAGAAATTCCACTAACATTTCCTGACAAGGCACATCTGTTAAGCAAAAACCATTTCAGGTGACTTCCTCATTAAGCTCATTGAGAGAACACTGAGGGTTTGCAGCAATATACAAAAAGCAAAGGGTGGCTACTTTAAGGAATCTAAAATATAGAACTTATTAACAAAGTTTTTTGTTAAGTTCATAATTCCACATGTGTTCAATAAAGTTTTGATGCCTTCAGTCAGAATCTACAATGTAAACGGTCATGAAAATAAAGAAAACTCATTGAATGAAAAGGTATGTCCAAACTTTTGGCCTGTACTGTATATAGATATGGTCTGGCAATAAATTTAATTACTACCATTGAAATTTATTGAAACTACCATGTGCTACTTTGGTACCATGTTTTTTGTTACATCCTGCCTGTGTAAAATCCTACATGCAAAGTTCAGGACACCATCACAAAGTGAGAATCCGGGAGAAGATCTGTTCCAGACTAGCTTTACCGTAATAACAGCCTTGCTGAGACAGATAGACCCTCTACAACCATACTCCTTCTCATCCACAGATCTGTAGTAACTGAGAGTATTTCCTTTCAGCACTATCCAGCGGTCCTGCCACCCATGAATGTAGTTAGTCCACTGCAGAGAAACAAATAAACAATTGTCACACCAATAGATTATAGAAAAAGTGCTTTTAAACCCTACATTTACATTTATGCATTTAGCAGACGCTTTTATCCAAAGCGACGTACAATTGAAGGAACAACAGAAACAGTGCACCAACTGATAAAGAACAACAACAATCTTATAAGCACGGTACCATTTTCCCTAGACAGGTACCATTTTCCCCCACTTGTTTTCTTAGTATAGCGTAAGAAAACAAGTGCTGTCGTCCCATCCCCTTTTTTTTCTTTTTTTAGAGACAGTAGAGAGAGGTAAGGGAGAGAAGAGGAGGAAAAGAGAGAAGTGTTAGTAGAAGTAGTTGCATTTAATTGGGGAGGTATAGTCTAAAGAGGTGAGTCTTTAGTCTTTTCTTGAATTTTGTAATACATACATCATTGTAATACATACTCTTATGCACAATTCCATTTACAGAGCAACATAATTTAACACATTTATTTCAGAATTTAGAGCAAAGCATGGTAAAGTTAGTTTTAATTTTCATATTCACATATATTTGTTTTCTTTGTTTTTGTTTAATGGAGGCAACAGCCCTAAAAGCATCAATCCCTCAATTACTTATTACAGACATAACTCTTAACACCTGAAAACGGTTCTGAAGCAGTATTAAAACACAAAAGGCCTGATGGGCCACCTGACAGAGTTAAAACACTGACATTGTCCACATAAATAAAATCTTAAATTTTAACATACAAGGATAAAAGTAATTAATAGAGCCCGACCGATTTATCATTTTGCCGATTTAATTGGCCGACATGAGCCTGTCGCAGATATATCAGTATCGGTGAATCTGTCACCGATCTGCCGCCGATATAAACATTTTTTTCACAAAATGCAGATACAATGATTGAAATGGTGTTATTACTTAGTTTGGCCAGAGTACGCGCCATTGGTTGCTACTGGCAACCAGCCAAACTTTTAACAGTAAAGAAGAGGCGTCTCGTTCAGGCAACGGCATCTTCATAATGCAGTCAAGCAAAGTGTTAACGGTAAGTTGCTAACTAGTTTGTTTCTGCATAGTTAATAAACAATGACCGCATAGGTTTCCCATACATTGACAATATCCACATTGACCACCACAAATATCCACAAAATAGCCGTCTGTCATCAACTCAAGCATCTAAGACATACACACGAAACCACGCGAATTTAGCACTATATTTAGCAACATTCAGACCTTTTAAACTGCGCTTTTCCATCAAACCTACATCTACTGACAATCCCAGCTACTTTTTTAAATAAACCTTAGCTGTCGTTCAGTTTTAATATTTCGCCAGTACTGTACCGCGGGCTCGAGGTCCGACTTTCCTGCAACAGTGTCGCCTCTCTCAGCGTCTGTTCTATGCAGCGAGCGGGAGAGAAGCAGCGCATTTATTTGTCAATAAATGAATATACAACAGTGTTTCCAAGCACTCGTCGCTTACTGAGACTGTTTGGACTTAGAAATGTAAACATATGATGATTTGTTATTTAGACGCAGGCAGTTCGATGTATGAGGCAAAAAAGTTAAAAACAAAAGCCTATATATTATACATTTATATAAAAATATATTTTTAATATATTTATTTATTTATTTTACAGATGGCTGAGGGTGAAGAAGAAGCAAGGTGTGGGACTACTTCAAAAAGGGCTTGTTATTTTGTCAAATAAATGTCACATTTATCCATTTGGCGGATGCTTTTATCCAAAGGAACTTGTAGTGAATTCAAAGTACACATATTTTTTATCAGGACTTGCCTTCCCCTGTGATTGAACCCACAACCTCAGCGGTGTAAACGCAATGCTCTGCCAGTTGAGCTAACAGAAAGGCTGAATAATTTTGAATAAAGTTTATTAAATTGTTACCCTGCCTCTATTACCTCTAATACCCTGCCTCTATTACATATCTTTGATACAACATTATAAGTGTACATAATTATAAGCCACAATTGAGTGATCATTGGAAAAAATGTGTTTACATATCCATTATGTTCATGTATATATTCTATATACAGTACTAGTTAAGCTTGGACACACAAATGGGAAAGTTTCTTTTAACTGGTGCTGTACTACAATATGCACAAAGAAAACCGGCTGATATATCAATATCATTAATTTTTTACTCCCTGATAACGCTATTGGCATCGCCCCCTAAAAAAACCCTATCAGTCAGGCTCTAGTAGTTAATAATCAGATTATATAGTAGGCATAAAAAGAAATGCCTGTCTTATTTTTAATCTGTATTTACATGAATACATTACTTTAAGACTACAAAATACAGTACTAAAAAAATCACTGTAATTCAGCTACATGCCTGGGTAGGTAGATATCAGTTATGGTATGTAGGTGTGGTCATTAGGAATCTATTACAACCTGAAATAAACTGTAATGATGGGTCACAGGCTCAGGGATCAATTTTCAGCTTTTTAGTCAAAGTTAAACAGACCAGGGTCAAACGCCAGCAAACAGGATTGTAGAACAACAGCAGAATCATAAAAGTTAAACAGGCAAGGGTCACAATCAGGCAACACACAATGGAGTAAACAGTAAACACGCGTGGGTCATGGGCAGGCAGCAGACAATACAGTAATCTGTTAAAGAGGCAAAGTAAATGGCCTCCGTATAAAAGTGTAAACAGGGAAAATGGAAACAAGTGCGTGGTCAGCCCCAGGTAAGTTGGCCGTTGTGTCCAATTAGAATTCTGGTGACTGTTCCTGCTGATGCAAGAACGTCAGACGTAACAAACTAAATTAAATAATAAAATATTGAGCAAATATTCAGTAGTCACAGTACTTTTTTGTTTGTTAGGGAACTGTGGAAGTAATTTGTTTGTTGTGGTTTCAATAACTACCATATTCATATCTCATGGTATATATAGATATGGTCTGCCAATAAATTTTAATTATTAGCATTTAAACTTATTAGAATGACTACAATAAGTCCACTTAAAACTTGCATTGAACTGCAAACAGAAAGTGAAAACAGTACAGCCTTTGGTAACTACACAAAGCTGTGTTCAAAAAGATCAAAACTATGTTATATCCGTTTAAACTAAATACTGTGTCGTTGTTCTTTCTATTTAACCTCATGTTCTGCTTTGTCTAACTCCTCTAAAATAATCAAGCTGTTCAGGAGAAACCCCCAAAACAAGTCTGACTGCTTATCGCTGACAATGGCAGATGGAGCAGCATTGCATAACAAGCTTGAAACATCACTCAAAAATCAAAATGCAATGCTCTACCAGTTAAGCTAACAGGAAGGCTGTTGTCAAACACATATGTACATTATTAAGACATGCATACTAAATTAGGAGTTTGTGTTTATGTTTGTGTTAGGAGGCTTAATGGTGTCACATGAGAAAGTGAATGACAATTGGTCATTTTACTGTCTTTCAGATGCTGGCTTCACGTCTGAGCCATTTGTCTTAAGGAAGGTGCTAATGCACAATATACAGTTTTATGCAAAAGTCTGGGCACCCCTGATAGTTATCATAATTTTAATTTAGAACCTGCTGTGCGTTTGAGGCAGCAACTACATTTGAATATAATTGAAACCTTATGGAAACCGTAACATTTCAGTTCAACAAAAACAATGCAATATCAATTATAACAAGAGAGGTAAAAATTTGGACACCGTATTGGAAGAATAACATCAATATTTTGAAGAACTCCTTTTGCTGAAATAACCGCCTGCAAATGTTTCTTATAGCCACTGATAAGTGTAACGAATCCGGTCTCTGTGGCTCCCTCTACTCGCCAACAGTGGGAACTTTCACTAGAATATTAACTACATTTTCCATAATCCCCATAATGGACTGGGATGGCCATTCTAGAACATTGTATCTGTGTCTCTACATGAATTCTTCAGTTGATTTAGAACAATGTTTGGGATTATTGTCCTGCAGAAAAATAATTTCAACCTCTTGACTAATTCTTGAAAATTGTTCTTAAGAATCGCCTGATATTGAGTGGAATCCACGCGACCCAGTACATGTGCTTGCCACATTGCCCCATAACATGATGGACCCTCCACCAAATTTTACAGTAGGAGAAGGTTAATGTGCTCCTTGTGCAAAGACGCTGGACTGTGGAACGATGTATAATGACACCATCAGCAGCTAGATGTTTTTGGACTTTATTGGACTTTATTTTTTGTGGTTTGTGTATGACTATTCTGACCAACCTTCGCCTCTGCTTTTCAGATATTTTTCTTTGCCTACACATCTTTCTTTCACAAGGATTGTTCCAGTGGCCTTCCCGAGTTGCCCGATACTTTTCAAGCAATACTTTTCATCACCTCCTCACTGAAAGAAATGGCCGTGATGCATGGCTACTTTTTAATTAACTTTATTTTCTTTTTATTAATTTATTAACTTTTATTTGTCTACTTTTTTACAGATTATTACTTTGCTCTGCTCATTTCACGTCGGACAGTTTTACAAACCCGCCGGCTTCGCTCAATGTTTGATGCTATCACATCAAGCTCAACAATCATTGCAAGCTGTAAGTATTATGTTGTTAGATAACTTGCTTTTATTAGTAAAATTAGAACATATTTGTTTTGATGTGTGTACGACTAGCATTGGCACTGTAAACAAATGTTAGCACAAATGTTAGAACTGTTAACAACACTGTAAACAAATGTTAGAACAAATGTTAGAACTTTAGCACAGATAATGACCTGAAAACACAAGAGTAATCTTCTCAGATTATTTTTAGAGTGTTGCTACCTCCCACTCTCATCCCCAGGATACAAGAGTACAATAAAGTACATTCAAGTTACACATTTTTCTCACCAGCACATGTGCTCCCTGGGAATCAAACCCACAACCTTTGTGCTGCTAACGCAATGCTCTACCAATTGGACTATACAGGAGCACGGGCATCTTGCATAAATCGTAAATTTAGTGTAAGATGCCCATAAATTTACACCACAACAATAAAATCAGCACTGCAACTGCATGAAAAACTTAATTGTATTAATTACTTACATGAGGGTGACAGGAGCACAGTTGAGGATGAAGATATTCCGTAATCCCCCTGAGAGCTCATCTCAAAGCAATACTGGCACGGGACTGCCCAAACTTTAAATATTAATTACTAACTTGACCAAGGCACCTAACCCCAGTTGCTCCCCGGGCGCTGTAGTGATAGGTACAGTTTGCTTTACTAATGTCTAGTTGCGGGCAAACGTGTCCATCAAAATCTCTGTTAGTTAGGATGTAAGTGAACTGTTGTATTACACTGTTTGTTTTAAAATAATCCTAAAATTATTAAATACTGTTTTCGTATACAGATGTATTGGCAAAAATTTACCTATATTATGTGGTAGTGCGAACTTTTTAGACGGTCCCAACTCGAATGTCTTACTTTACTGTGGCAAACTTACCAACGTTTCATTTATTACCTCAAGCCAAAAACAAACTTAAGAACTCTGAAAGTGACTATACCTAAAATTGAGAATGTGCCAAAACTAGTTATGATTTTGTGACAGAAGTGATGTTGACACCAACAAATTCAGTGAACATAAGAAAATTTTGCTCTGTGTAATGTTATTGCGTTAACAACATGCGTAATCACGAAACGACGACACATGCGTGAGACACATGAACACAAACGAAAGTAATTCACTGATATAATATTATTGTTTACATCAATAACTGTAATACACGTTATAAAACCTCAGTAATTAATTCTTATATCTTGTATTATACCTTACTAAGATTGCCGTCGAGCTCGTCCAGAAAATCTGAGTCAGGATCGAGATCCTCATCTGAACCAGATGAGCTGCAGTCCGACATTAGGGAAGATTATGAAAAAAAAACAAAATTGTCTGAAATTTTATTTGGCTAGTTCGTATTTTAATCTGACAGATCAGAAACAGCAAGTATAAAATAGCTTGTGATATGCTGTTAGCAGTGCCAGGTGTAAAGCCCATCCCACTCCACTACCAAACACCTGATGACGTCATCCAATGACAAGTTCGTTTCTTCAGGTCTGAACTTTGTTTCTAAATCTAGGAAAGTTAAATATTTAAAGGAGCCCTAACGGGCGCATTTCTGCCAATCTCATATGAATCTTGAATACCTATTGAGTAGTACTGCAAAAAGTATTTAGTTTTATCACATTTATAAAAGACAGACACATGATTGTCAACAATGCAATTTTACTGCATACAATGTATATTAACCATATAACTTGTTACATGTTAGGTACATGTTAGTATTGTTTAAATTACATGCACTTAACCGCCGATTGAACAAAAACAGACTTATTTGGCTCGTGAACAGAATATTTCATTGTTGGGACCGCTCCACCTTTGATGTGTTGGCAAAACCACCATCAAATTGCTATACGGGGAGCCTGCAGACCTGGAGCAAGGCAGATCTACGGAGTTTTACGGCCCAGGCAGTTTTACGCCCCTGTTGTTCCTGATGCGTCCAGTAGAGGGAAGACAATATACGGTGAAATAACATCATTCAAATCGACGCACGAAACTTGCACATTAATAAACGTCCTATTCACAGATGTTCACAGACCTACATAGATTTAATAAATATAATAGTTAAAGTTACATTCAGATAATAGGCAGATCTACGGCCCAGGCAGTTTTGCGCCCCTGTTGTTCCTGATGCGTGGACAATTAATAAATGTCCCATTCATAGATGTTGATTATTTTTGTTAATTTAATTATATTACATTAACATAGCAGATAGAAAGCATAATGATGAGGCACCTGTGATATTAGTTATATAGATAATAAATATAATAGTTAAAATAGTTAAAGTTACATTTAGATAATAAACAAATATATCCCATCAGACACAGTGTAATGATATGGACCATTGATAACTTGTTGTCATACAGCCATGGAACGTTCAACCCTTTCTAAAATGCCAAGGATAGAGCCTCCAGGATAGACAGGTTTTCAATAACAGCAAGGGCACAGATGATGGACTACCAGAGAAAGAATTGAGATTCTGCACACACTGAATAAGCCAAATATCGTTTTGCATGTTAAGTTTTTACAACAAACTCAAAAGCGAATCTGACACCTCTGGATAAAGGACATCCGTGATGAACTTGATCCTATCATTGTGCCTGTGCATGGGTGTGCTGTCCAGAACTGAAGACAGGTGAGAGTGAACTGCACTTTGAGAGTAAACCCAACTTGCTCCTGGCTGTCAATGTACACTTTAACAGGCACCGTCTTAACAGAACACTTGGATAAAGTGTCAAGCCACTTTGATTTCTCTTGACCACTGATGATGGACTGTAAAGACAAAATTGAGAATCAATAGCAATCAATAGCTAATTGCTTATAAATTATACTTGTTGCATCAACTTTAACGAATATGTACCATACTAAACTCTTCTTGTGTTGCTTCTTGATTTGATTCTGTTCTGATGGCTCACATACTGCGCAGCCTCCCCCTACTGGACGCATCAGAAACAACAGGGGCGCAAAACTGCCTGAGCCGTAGATCTGCCTGGCTCCAGGTCTGCAGCCTCCCCCTACTCTCAAATTGAGGCTTGTTTGAAAAAGACAAAGTGCTGAGGGTGTGTCATGGGCGTATGACAAGGTTATGAGGGGGCGGAGTTAAAACTTCACGCAGCCTTTGCTTACCGGCCCGCTTGTTATAGGCAAACCACAATCAAATTAAGGCTTGTTTGAAACACAATCGTTCATATGTCAAAAAGCATGACATACTGTTGCATTTAGACAGTTTTATTGTCATTACAACTATATACAGCTGATGCCACACAATGAAACAGTGTTTCTCAATGACTATAGTGCTACACAAAACAACAAAGAGCCACATAAGACAGCAAGAGCCACATTGACAATAAAGAGCCACTAGTCACAAGTATGTCGCCAACATGAACACTCGTGCCCCATACACCGCACCACCGGAGTGTCACGGGATCCTGGAGTGGCTCGTAGAATAAACGACACCAGACACACTTGTACAACGAAACACGTTTATTCCAGCACACACATAGAACTAACACACAAAAAACAAACAACATGAAGCCCCTCCCACAGAAAGTAATTACCCCGACGCTATCAGCACATATCACATATAACACACACAGTTACACAGTCAAACATAAAGAGCCCACCCCTTAAAATTAAACATTATATATTCCAATGTTTGTACACGAAACAAAATTTCAATCTGTTAGCTATTAGAGGTGAACGTCAGCGCAGTTGAAGCAGGTGCAGTATCATTACAGGAGGATGAGGAAGGTATTGATCATCTAATTTGCTACTTCTCTAGGAAGTTTAATAAACATCAGTATAACTATTCCACGATTGAGAAAGAAGCTTTGGCTTTGTTGCGCACATTGCAACATTTTGAGGTGTATGTTGGGCAGACCTCATACCCAGTGGTTGTGTACACTGATCACAGCTCTCTCACTTTCTTCGAATGCATAACCAAAATCAAAGGCTGATGTGATGGGCTTTGAACATGGGAACATTGAAATCTCACACAAGAAAGGAGTGAATAATGTTGTTGTTGGCACCAACAGGCCAAGTAGAAGTGTAAATCACCAAATCGTCCAAGTATGTCTCACAGTTAGGTATATCTGGCAGTACCCTATTAACTAACCTTTGAAATGTTGCTGGTGCATTTCGTAGGCCAAATGCCATAACACAGTACTGCAGAAAGACATCAGGGGTTACAAAAGCAGAGATGTCAGAAGCTTGTGGGGTCAATGGCACCTGTCAATAACCCTTAAACATGTATAATTTGCTAACGAATTTAGCAGAGCCAACATTATAAATACAGTCCTCCATCCTTGGGAGAGTAAAACAATCAGGTACTGTCAGGTACCGTAAGTTTAACAATTAAATTTACAATAATCTGTAAAAAATCGAAAAGTTCCATCGCCTTTTGGAACTAAAACACATGGGGAACTCCAAGGGCTGACACTAGGTTTTGCAAAACCTTCTTGTAACAGAAGTAACTACTGTACTTACTTGTAAATACTAAACCTCTTGTTTCATAGCAGCTCTCTTGACATAATTTACATGATATGGATGTACTCTATACCACGATAGAGTACCTTGGTTTGTTTTGGCACATCTCCAAAAATTTGAGGGAAACTCTGAACCAATGAGACTAACTCGGCTCGCTGACCATCTGTCAAATGACAACAATTTAGGAAGATAAGATCTGAGATGGGGCGGCACACCCAGTGAAAGATCAATGGGATTATAATGGCCTTTAATGGGCCACTAACTCACTTATCAACAGAGTGAGATGTTTTAGCTGCAATTAATATTCTATAGCTTTCACTTTTAACATTCCTTAAAGGTGACCTAGAGAGGTTGTAAGTTATTTGGAATGTTTGTTTGAACTTATACTAGTTTATACTAACTATAGTTTAATGTAAATACTGTTTATAAATGGAGGCTTGAGGTTTGGGTGTTAATCTAAGGCTGACAGTGTGCATCTGCCACGTTCATAACATTAGCATGACAGCAAAACTGGGCCAAAAGTGATTGAATGCTGTGCATTATCCTGAGCATTCACTGCCATAATAAATAACACTTAAAGAGAACATAAACATATAACAACATACACTCAACAGTACCGGGTACTCAGGAACAATACTCAGGTAGGCTGTGGCTATGACACAATGCTCAATTGGTAGGATGGCAGGATGGATCCATGCTTTCATGTTGTTGACGCCAAATTCTGACCCTACCATCCGAATGTCACAGCAGAAATCAAGACTCATCAGACCAGGCAACGTTTTTTCAATCTTCTATTGTCCAATTTTGGTGAGCCTGTACAAATTGTAGCCTCAGTTTCCTGTTCTTAACTGACAGGAGTGGTCCTGGACCCGGTGTGGTATTCTGCTGCTGTAGCCCATCCACTTCAAGGTTCGACATGTTGTGTATTCAGAGATGCTCTTCTGCATACCTTGGTTGTAACGAGTGGTTATTTGAGTTACTGTTGCCTTTGTATCAGCTCGAACCAGTCTGGATACTCAGACCAGCCCGTCCGGCACCAACAACCGTGCCACATTCAAAGTCACTTAAATCACCTTTCTTCCCCATTCTGATGCTCGGTTTGAATTGCAGCAGATCATCTTAACCATGTCTACATGCCTAAATGCATTAAGTTGCTGCCACGTTATTGGCTGATTAGAAATTTGCGTTAACGAGCAGTTGGACAAGTGTACCTAATAAAGTGGCTGGTGAGTGTATATATCATTATATTTATTTTGACATATACCATGGCCGTTTGTCACTCAGAGGAAGGGACAGCTGCACCCAAGGTGACCCATTGTCTAGCAGTTTGTAATAAGACTATTCCACATTTGGTTGAGCAAAACAAAACAGAAAAAAAGTAAGGAAGTACGTTATTAACAATTTTATTAGTTAAGCAAATCAGGCAAACATCATCTTGAATATATACCTAGAATACATGTATTAAATGCCATTCTCCTTTTTCCCCATGTCTTTGCAGATTTTCATCATCATCTTAACATTTTCAATGTCCTCTTCAAATCGAATGTATCGATTCGAATGTATATTGAATAAATATGAATACATAAATACACATATGCTTTCCTACCCATATGCTTTTCACAAGCCCATTTAAAAAAACAGTTTTAATTTCATGTTTTAACGATTGCCGATTATCAGAAATTTGGAAGTGATCAAATATTACTACAACATCGTCCTTACAACATTTTTCAGTAAGAGCCAATGACAGATTTTTAATAAATTTAAGCACAACTGAAGACAATAAATCTTACTAAAAACTCAAAACCATGCAGAATATCAAATTACTCTCTTCTGTGTCAGCTCACAACTTGTCCCAGGGAAAGGAAAAGAGCTATAACCGGAATTTTCTCAATGTTAATGCTGAGAAATATCCCGGACAAGCCCCCACATTATGTTACTCCCCTATTGGTCTGGGGTATGAAAGGAGCAAACATAATAAAATAACTCTAACTAAGGTATAGGTGTAAACAACTGTAGTGTGTGGTCATGAGGCCACATCGGGGTCCTTCAGCCTGTTGCTGGAAAACTAGCAACAGGACAGAAACCTGTGTTTTCTTAAGGTTCTTTGAGATCACAAAGTGGTGCTAGGGTAGACTCAGCGTCTCCATAGCCCCTTTTTGGATGATCATAAATGGGGATTGTTTAGACACACTCCCCAGCTTCAGAGAATTCCAGTAGGGAAACCTGAGATCTTTGGGTAGGGAACATTTGCAGGACAGCAAGATGTTTGACAAAGCCCTCAGTGAAGACCCCTCATATCTAAGTCATATCAATAAATAAGCTGTCCTAAATGTATATGTGTATTTTTATGTTGCATGCTTGCATACTTTTCATGTACCTTTTCATGTACTTTTCCTGTTCATGTTTCCTCCTCTGCTTAAATCATGCAATCATAGAATAATTATGGTGTATGTATGCTTAACCCC
>JBAJNP010004939.1:0-31040 GCA_036877545.1 Yasuhikotakia modesta | reverse complement strand
CACACAAAAACACACACAGAAATCCACACATAAAACATGCCAACACTGACTCACAAACTCATTAGCAGGCAAACCCAGCTAACAATTTTAGATTGCAAGAACATTTCCAAACGTTTCCATTGTCACAAAAACACTATAATTGCTATTTCATGAGTTACACACACAGAAAGCTTGTCAATGCTATCAAACTAAGAGTATGGACACTTATGAACCCTGTTGTTAATTTAAATCCACTCACAGAGCACATTGAGAGTGTAAAAGCTGTTGACGCCCTCAGAAAGAACGTTACTGTAGGCCTGACAGGTTATTCGTTTGCCATGGTGATGGGAGCCAAGGTCAAGAGTTAGTCTGCTGGTCCGGGACATGCCACCAAATTCTGCCCTTTTAGGAGCCTGATCAACACCTGCAAGCCTGAGAGAGAGAAACCCAGTGAGCTTCTTAAAGACACGCCACAATTCATGACGTTATTGTTTACGCAAAACACATGAAAAGTGTTTCCAAAACTTGCCCCTAAAATAAAAACATAGGCAATGAATATTCGATAAGCCCTCGCTGAAGAAAGTGTTACCTGCTGTGAACTCTTTTTGTTTGCCTGCTGTGTGTTACGGCCCCCTGGGGACGTCTGACAAACCTGAACATCTACAAACCTCTAAACGGTTCGCTCCTCTTCTCCCAAACACTCCAGTCATTCTCGAATTACTTTACAAAAAAAGCTAAACCATAAAGCTTAGCCTGGCTGCTAAAACACCACTGCTAATCTGTTCGCCACTGCCTTAAAGTGGAATTTCTTCATCCGGCCGTATATTGACAGCACTGGAGACCGATTCTAACGGGGTAATGACTTACTGATCGCAGGCTGTCTGCCGAAGCCTAATACGCTAGCAAAAAACATCTAAGGACGGACTGTCAAACTGCCTGTTTGCTTTAGCATTCGCCTCACCCGTTCCTGATCCAACTGAAAGCTCTTATTGAGCCCTTCTGCCCTTTATGTGCACAAAACGTGGGGAAATGAGCACGGCTGGACAGATGTGCATTAGCAGTAATCTATTTTAACCGCAAGCTTTTCGGTACTGCGCGCCATCTGCAGCGTTTTGGAGTCACATTTATCTAAAACGCAAAACGGTAATGCAGAAACACGGGGCAATACTGTACAGTCTCGCTTTGGGAGTTCTGTAGAGCAATTGCTGAGCGTCGGGCTAAGTAATACGGTGTTAGCTGGGCCTGTGTGTATTTCTGCATGTTTGTGGTGTTGTGGAGACATCTGGATACATGTGTGAGGGTTTCAGTACTTCATAGGGCCCAGACTCCAACTGATGTTTGTAGTTGGGTTGCTGCTTCCAGCCAGGCAATCCAGATTTAACGTCTGACCCGTACGGAGCTCCTGTTGCTTGGCCACGACCTTGACGCTCACTGCTGGAACTTGAGCACAAGGACATTTAACAGGTTAGTTGTGTTTGTGTGTCAGTAATGAGGTCATTAAATCAACAAGTGCCACAACTTAAACCATAAAAACCAAACCCACATTGTAGAAGATGAATTACAGCTACATCATTTAAATTCTTCAAGATTCATAACAAACACAAGAAGACCGCTGTAGAAACAACAGCATTGTGAAAGGTCTACTAGCTTACACAGAACCCTGAGTTTAGTTTGGGCTGAGATGACCTTCTTGGCCTTGTTGGATGAGTCACATCTGTAGGTAGCAAGATTATCGCTGGGTTGAAGTGTAAGAAGAAGCTCTCGTGATACGCCACGCTCTGAAGATACCTGCTTCGATGCGGCTGCCACCACTTTACCGTTCTACTTGGTTGATACACACACAGTGATAAAGCAAAATTACATTTTAAAAACACAAACATACCAAAACATTTCTCTGGAAACATTTCACTCCATATTGACGTTCCTGGAGAACGTACCTTCAACCACACCAGCTGACCTGTTGGATTCCCACCGCTGGAGAAACAAACTAATCGGACGGTTGTTCCGGAGTGTAAGAACCGGTCTGGAGGAGGAGCATCCAACCAAACCTTCTGAGGAGGATCTGAGAACAATTCATTGAAGAAGAAGATGGACTGAGTTCTACAAGAACATGAGTAGGAGAGCAACAGTCACTCACAGTACACAATGAGCTGCTCTGATTGGACGCTGGAGAAGCGGGTGCCTTTGTTAAACGCTTCACAGGTGAGAGGAAGATCGTTTTCCTCACGTGAGACTTTGTGGGTGAGGTTAGACATCGTCATCATTCCACCGTGATCTCCCTGCAACACGTACACAAACGTTAAAGCTTCATTTTTGCTATATAATTAGCTATATAGCAAAAATAAGATACATGGTTTGACATTTAGTCTCTGGCTGGATAATATAGGATTATATAATTTTGACAAAAACATCTACACTTATTGTATTTTATCTTGTGTCAACAGTGGGGACATCAGATTAATTTAGTATGAATGTGAATTTTTTTTAACGTGAACAATAAAAACGCAAAAAACTCACTGACACACTTTTCCAAACTTGAATATGGAACTTGACAAGAATAGTTTTCAAAAGGAGCCTTGATCATTTTCAGCAGAATGAACATAACTAACCCCTCTTACTCTTTTCATTCTGTTGGTTTGCTAAGCTCTAATTGACACCTGCTTAAAGACCTGACCTCCACCTTCACAGTTAATTACGACCAAACTAATCAGAAAACACGCCACAAAGAGCGACTCGGAAAGTGCAAGAAAATCATGAATTAACACCGTCACGTAAATGAAAGATCAGATGTAAAACATCTCCAAACGAACAGGACCTGTGTGGCGACGAGCCGCCTTGAGTCTGCTTTTATTCACTTACGTTTCATTTAAATCAAACCCCGGAGAGGACGAGCGAGAGATTAAAAACGAGAGTCACTAAAAGCTCCTGATCTCACAGAATATGACGCCATCGCTAATAGAATCTAAACTAAAAGCAGCGTCTTAACTGAGATTTTCAGTCGCTCTCGGGTCAATGTGCGGCGACGTTGTTTCCTAGAATAACAAACGAATTATTTCTTTAATCACACGGTGGGTGGAATGACCCGTGAGATGGTGGTTTGTATCGTTCGTGACTGTCAGCTGCCATGCATGATTTAAAGTCTCAAAACAAGCAGGTGCCAAGAGGAAACTTCAAAGCTGAGGGCATGACGGTACGCTGGCAGCTTTGTAGTGTGAAGGACTCAGAAAAAGACTCTAGTAGCTGCAGGAGGACCAAAAAAAAACCATACAAACAACAAATCAACAAAAGTTTGATTAACTAACAAAATACATCTAAATGTATTTTATACTTTAAAAGATGTTTAATGTTTGTTGAACATTGGATTTTTTCAGGGGTATAATTCAGTAAAAACAGGAATTACCTCAGAGGTGGCATCAACAGTGTTGTTGAGTTCCTTGAACCCGAGCCACCAGCGGATCTGGACTGGTGGGTTACTAGAGGAGGTGTAACAGCTCAAATTGATCTCCTCTCCCTCCACGGCCTCGACGGAGCCCAGTAACATTAC
This sequence comes from Yasuhikotakia modesta, assembly GCA_036877545.1. NCBI lineage: Eukaryota > Metazoa > Chordata > Actinopteri > Cypriniformes > Botiidae > Yasuhikotakia > Yasuhikotakia modesta. Next base: position 27,517 of record JBAJNP010004939.1, on the reverse strand, counting down.
TACAGCTGGTTCAACTGGGAGAAGAATTGATGATCATAACACAAAGATGATAAATGTACCGTCAGCAGATATACCCGGCAAATGCTTTAAACCGCTAGTTGTGTCAAAAGGGATTTGAGGCCATTAAGAGACGTTCTTATGTTCCTCTTACATACAGAAATAATGATCTCACTGATCAATGAAACAGTGAGTCAAACGTCTTGAGAAACGTAGACTTAATAAACGGCCAGCTGATATCGGTATTTGGGCGTCGTGGGATATGTTCTCAGTAAGCTGTACGTTCTCATGAAAGTAAATTTGTGACATTAGATCGTTATTGACATTTGGAATTTGTTATGACACGAATGAAGCAAAACATCTCTTAATAATAATGGATTATAGAAATTGCAAGTAACAGCAAATATTGACTTGATTTGCCTGTCAGTCACAAAGCTGTACAGCGTGTAACTGGTTTATGGTAAGTGGCGTTATTATGAAAGATCAAGTTTGATTTGAAGCTGAAATACGTAGCAAGCGACTCGCTAGCGTCATCTCTGTGTGAAACGTAAAACTGCAGGATACTTTTACATCAAACTAAATGGTTTGATGGCTTTAACTTTCACACAGTTTACAGATTAAGGACTCAGATTAAGGACCCTGTGTGAGTTTATACTCACACAGGACTGTAAGAGCGCGAGTTATGGACATCGGTGACCGAGACACTTGGTTGACGCTTTCACACTGTAGCACAGCGTTGTTGTCCTCTGGCTTCACCTCCATCTTCAACACGCTGCTGGACTTTCGTGAGATGGTGTCCACCTCCCAACTTGTGGACAGAACCTCTCCATTCTAGAACAACAGGAAGTGATGTCAGACACTTTTATTCTGATAAAACATTGCTCTTAACTATTGTTATTTCCAAACCTTATTTTAAAAGTTCTAGTAATGTTCAAAACATCACATTTTTTAGAAGTTGTATTAACTTTATAGCTTCACAATATTATGCAACCATTTTTACAATGTTCCACTAACAACAGACTAGAATTTTTTTTATCATATATGATATATAACATTAAAAAAGTTGTAACTGCATGAACTATTTGATAACTCTGAGAATGTTTTGTGAATGTTCCCTGTTAGCTGGGATGTAGAAAAAACACTTTGTCCATCTCTGTGCTTTCAATCTTTCAAGCTTTCAATAGTTAAATAAATCGTTGGATAAATAAATAAATCAGATAATTATATAATGTTAAAAGCTGCTTCCTATTCAAACAGCTTTAATGCAGTTAGACACTTTTCTCAGTAATGTAGTGCAGCCTAACTGCGTCTGCTAAAAAAAGTCGCTTGAAAGCTTCCAAAGTAACTTCCACAACACAGACAGACAGATAAATAGAGACAGGGAAACGTTGAAAAGCGTTTTCAAAAATTGTGTGATGACTAAATCTGGTTCCCTCATTGCAGACAGAGTGAGACGTCTGCGTGGGGAAATCACTCATTCGTTTAACGGCGACGCAGACGCTAACATTAGCATTAGCTGAAAATGATTAGAGATGTCACACCTGACACATCTCATCAAACCGAAGCGAGACTTTTCGCTGACAGTCTGTCTGCGGCAAAACGCACCGATCCACAAATACAGTCTGAGGCGCGACACTCACTTACTGTACAGATGATTTACAGTTCGATGGCTCGTCTCCGTTTAAAAAACACGGCCGTTCAATAACATTCCAGCTTTCAACTTTCCCCTAGGCTTGCAGATTTTAGTCATGCACAAACAAATAAAAAACCAAACCAGCAATTAAATAAATGGCGGAATTAAAAGATAAATGAATGTGTTATCGCTTCCGAATGGGCAATTTGAGAAAAGCATTTAGAGGCAACAGATTCACTTAGCATTACCCAAGAGCCATTCTCAAGACAAAGACATGTAGAAATATTTAAATAGTTGTAGGAAAAACATTGCTTTCTTTACTGTATATTTCTCTGTGTAGTGTTTCTGTAGCTCAACTGAGTATTGTGTTTGCAGCGCAAAATTTGTGGGTTCAATTCTCAGGGAACACACATGCTGATCAAATGTATAGCTTGAACGCACTAAGTCGCTTTGGATAAATGTGGCTGCCAAATGTATAAAATGCATAAATCCCACTCCAGTCCAGAGATTACGTATAACCCAACATTGCACTGCATTTATTCATTAGCTGGAGATACCCGTGGCTCCGTATCTCCTGTGGCAACATGCCAAATGCGGTTGGGAAAAATGGCTGGAATATTAAATCCGCCCACTATGACAAAATTGCTTAAAATGACTTTCACAACTTTTGTTTCTCTACGGCCTTCCTCTGGTAATGTAGTCAGGGTAATTAGACAGAAAACCATTTTAGTGAATGGCCTTTTAATTGTTGAATGATGAATGACTCGGCCCATCGGTTTTTATCTAACCGTTATCCGCTTAATGTAACACTGGGTCCCATTTATGTAAGTGAAGCTACAGGCCAAATGTTTGAGACGAACGGGGCAAGAAAAACAAGTAAAATGTCACCGGTAATAAAAACCGGTCTTACCTTAGTCCAGTGCAGAGTCGCCAAAGGGTTTCCCCCGTAAGCCATGCAGACCACCCGCAGAAAAGTGCCGGCTTTCACCTCTCCAGTCTCCAAACCCAAAATCACAGGGGGCTGCGGCGGGACTGAATGAATAATGTAACAATATAAAGGGTTACGACATGAAGAGAGTATATATATATATACACACTGCACAGTTTATATAGGTTACCTCTTATATATTAATATATGTGCATTATGTATACAGTATGCACACACACACATATATATATATATAGAGGCTTTGTTTTCTGAAAACAGGCTCATGAAAAGGAATGACAAGTGAAGTTATAGCATCTAGGCTTCAGGAAGAGCACAACTCAATTTAAGTCCCAATACAACAGTGTTAAATGGAGGATATTTAATGTGACTGCAGCGTGAAGACATTGCGTGTCCCTTTGATAAAACCATTAAGTATAAAGAGCGCCCCACACACTGGCACCAGTCCATAAAGCAAAATAACAGATGTTTAAACCGTAATAAGGCAATGCGGAACATGAATAAATTACAGTGGGGTTCCTGAATAATACATTTGCCGTAAAATAAATTACAGGGCCTGGCCGCTCTTTGTTATTGCCCCAATCAGTTTGGAAGCGGCGCGACGGACGGATAAGAGTCTGCCATGACAAAGTGCCGTCTTGCTCGCAATCTGCCGCAGATGAAAATGGGCAGCGGAAAGTTGGGTTTGATGGGCCAGTCATGCTGAGTAAGACAGCGTTGCTGCCCATCGGTTCTGCAACATTAGCACTTATTGCTCTGGCTGCCCGGTAATGGAACCGTGAGTTGGCGGGGGGTGAGAACAGTGTTTTAAACCATAAATTTAGAAAGCAGAAAAAACAGATGATTGGCGTTTCGGTGGAGCCGTATGCCGGCCTTACTGCACATGTGAAACGTACGATATTGTGGAATATAAAATGCATGTGAGGTTTTCAAATCCGACCTAATAACCATAAAAGTGAGCTACAAAGTTAAAAATGGACATTATTCATTATTCAACAATCTCAATCAACAGTGTTGCCAAAAGTCCATATCATACTAAAATACACTTCAATAGCTGGCCACTAGTTAAATTGTTAACCATTGGTTACCATTAACCAACAGCAAACCAACAGCATGGCCTGGATGACATCAGCAAAACTAGAAAGTTATTTTGTAAACACAGCATGTTCTGTGAACAAAGCATTTTTTAAGTCAGCCTGAAACACCATTAATGAAATGTAATATAACATGACACATGTATGCACAGGTGGTGATAAAATCTGCCTTCCTAAACTGATTTGAAAGCAGTCGAGTATTTTTTTGCATTAAGGTTCAGGCTGTGATGCTGGTGTGAGACACTGTTACTGTCTAAAGGGCAAATTTCCTGCCATGGTGAGAGGACAAAGGGAATTTTAGTCGACAGGTGAAAGGGCCGCTGAGTGAGTCATACAGCAGACAGAGGCTCTGAACTCAGCCCAACGTAAATAAGTCTTAAATTTAACTTACTGTTTATGATTTTCATTATTTATAGCTTGTGCTGTGTTTAGTTCAGCCCTGGGTGAACCGGGATTTTAAATATGTGGTCCTTTGGCGTATAAAAACACAGATATTAAAAATATATGCATCAACATTAATGATTAATTAAAGCTGCAGTCTGTAGCTTTGGGGTCTCTATCGCCATCTCTGTCTGAAACATAAAACTGCAGGTTATTTTAACATAAGTGATCAGTTTAAACTTTAACTGCAGTAGGACATAACAGGAAATAACATACAGTGAAAATGTTTACAAACAAAAACATCAGAATTATAAAGTTACTGTTGTATGTTAAGGAGACCAGTATAAACGCTGATCTGTCATATACTTGCGTTTTGATCATTTTAAATAAAAATAGGTTATGAATTGCAGCTTTAATATCATCAGTAATAAAAACATTACACAACTGACCTTATTTTTAACCTTAACCAAATTGAACCATCTCTACCAAACGTGACTAGAGCACAAGGCAGGATTCTTACAGTAAACCCTCATGGTTACGCTGGTCTCAAGCATTCTGGAGATAGCCGGATTCTTTGCCCGACACGTCACCCGCCTCCCGTCGTCCGAGCTCCTCGCCCTAATGCTGTGAGGGAAGAAAGCAATAGGCTTGTGTTAATGCATTTCACGCCACTTTTTCATCCCGGTGTTGCCACAATTACCCACAAACCCACTGAGCTTACAGCATAACTCCATTTGCCACCCTGGAGCGCTGCCAAGACTCACTTAACTGTCCCTGAATTCTGTGATCTGATTTGTCAGCAATACCTTATTCAAGAGCAAAGCTAAAACAGAACGCAGCAGATTCAGTTATTCTATCAGACGCCGCGTGGATGTTGCCAATAGATTAAACATTTATGAGTCTGCAGTTTAGGAAAATCTGGATTAATCTGAGCCTTTACAATGAACGCAAAATTGAGGTTTTAATGTAATGTAACGCTAACGTTGATGTTGCTGCTGAAATGGAGACGATACTGGTTGTAATGGCACTAAAATGAGCAGAATTTACAGAAGCAGGGGGAGATCTGTGTCAGTAACTAAAGAGCTTGCATAGTTAATGGAGGGAGAATATATTATGCTAAACATAAGACATGCTATGTGCTTCAAAAAAGTCTAACTGGTTTAGAATAAAAACTGAAATTGTTTATTATTATTTATTTATTTTATGACATGCTAAGCATGCTGGGTTGTGTTCCCCAACCATGTGTTTAAACAGCCCAGCAAAGGTTTATTCAACATTTTTTTTCTACATGGGTTGAAAACAACTTTATTTGTGTATCTTTATGAACAAATTAGAATTCATATTGTTGCTTTTTTCCTAATCAAAAGTATATTTTAATATAGTTTTTCATTTGACAAATTACAATCTCCTCACTACTAGATCCATTTTTCCACATGAAAACATCTCACTGGATAAACTGGTTCCATGGAAAGTTCTGGTGACCACAGTGGTATAACTTTCCATAAACCCATCTGCTTGGGCTGATCTCTCCGGTTCCTTTGATAAAATAAGTTATTTTCTAAATTCAAAACCATAAATTCTGAAGGTCAAACATCAGAAGAGAAATTGCGACTCTAAAGCCTTTTACTGCATTGTGCTCATGCTAACTTACGTGACTTCAGCGTGTGTGTTCTGAAGCTTGTCTTGTGAACCTCCCATCGTGAACGAATCCATTTCAGTCAGCTCCTCTTCATCTGAGGAAGACAACAGAAAACACTGACAGAAATAAGAAATCGAGGAAGAGGAGTTTCAAAGTCAATGTGCTGCCTCAGGGTACCCAGCTAACAGGGATCGCTTTAAAAATGGCTTGTTGTCGCCATAAAGTTAGTTCAACTTTTTTAACATTATACATCATACATCTCAAAAACATTATTCTTTAGTAGTTAGTGGAATGATAAACGGCGGCTTACCTTTGAACATTGTGATATCTGCGGGGGGTTTGGCGTCAGGGACGATGCAGGTCACCGTGTATTCCTCTCCCTCCACCCACGGTTCCTCAGAATCCAGCTGGATGTACGGCTGTGAGGGCGGGACTTAGAGGGGAGAGAGAGCGGAAGAAGGTGAGGACAGATTAACCGGCAGGGGATTGTCACCATGTATTATTTGATTACAAGCTGTGAACTTGTCTGACGTCTGCTTGAAGAGATATTTCAAAGCTTTTTGTGGAGTTGAAAAGACACAGTTGCAAGAGCACACATGCATGTTGCTAATAAGCTAATACCACATTGGTGACAAATGTGTCAGGAAAGAAGTTAAATCTGAATCTGAAGTCTTTGGACTAAATTTGCAAAAGGAAAGATGTTTCCTTAAAGCCATGAGGGTTTGAGGGTTATAATGATGGCAACGTTATATTTTACCTCATATATGCTGTATTTCACACAATTTTCTCTTACAGGAAAACTCATCCTCAAGACTCATCCTGCACTGCACAAATTGTCATCCAATCAGATAGAGGGGTTGTGCATTACAGTGATTTACCACTGGTGTGGGAGGGGTTTGTATATCTTGTATACTTCATAACTTGCATAATATTGTCAATAACAAGAGAAACACACGTCTTGATGCTGAAAACGTCACTGTCATCATACCTAGTTAGGGCACCGTAGTCCGTGTTAGTGGAAGTCTACAGCAACAGACAAAGATGTGAGGACAATACTAATGGACAGACTTGCACCTAAAATTGGACAATTGGAGATATATTAGAACTTGTAAAACCTAAGACAGCTCTTAAAGAGTCTCACAGCATCTCAGTTGTTTTCTATCTATTTACTGGCCTCAGCAAACAGAAGCGGTGCAGAGGCGCACGATTCATTATCTATTAAACGCTGTGAATCAGAGGCGCACGGTGAAGCGCAGGCCCTGCGTGTCGACAAGCCTCTACAATTTCACTAAATGCAAATCTAGCATAACTCTCTCCTTATAGAAAAAATGCAACAACAGTGTGGGGAAAAACACCTCCAGCGGAAGAGACGCGCGCCGCCGCCGATCAAAGCTCTCCTCTCGCCTCTCCGAAGTGCAACTTTGCGCGCATCGCTCGGGGCTACAGCGAGTTTCTCTGTGCTTGTGAAACTCATTTTTTGTGCTTCTTTCAAATGAAACGTGTCTCTGTCCAAGTTTATCCAAGCGGCACAATATTTCTTCTGTGAGCTCAATGCTGGACCCTGGATGTTCAAGGAAGATGTGAGATGTGACCTAACATACTATACATATTTAACAGTAATGTACTTTGTTAGTCGCATGTTTTAATAACCCAAAAACCCTTTAAACGCAGCCAGACATTGTTAAACAGATTTATAATAATCACACAGTTTATTTAACAGCCTAAAAGCAGAAAAACACGCACTGCGTTTTAAACAATCACATTTTAAATGATTCATAATTGCTTGCCGTCACATCATAGCAACATATTAAAACAAGTCAGTTTCTCAAAAACATAAAGAATTAAACATTTTTAATGTAATTGAACCTATATTTAAAGTTTAATTTCAATTTTCTTTAATTTGGAAAGCGAAAAACTATAGATTAAAATAAGAAGTGTAGTTTTCTCTGACTAAACAAATCTAGTCAAATAAATGCCGATTCTGGTCAAAGGTTATAGAACTGTGTTTTTGGGTCAGTCTCGCCCCTGAAGCGTTGGGACACTAGGGGGCGTTATTGCTGTGTGCAGCTCTGCACTGCGGTCGTGGGCCTCAGAGAGACAGATGGGGCACGGCTACAGCTGATATAGAGGAACCAGTCGGATCTGTGTGGACAGACACTGATGGCTGAGGAGAGCAGTACACAAGGGCTTACTTAGACAATGAGATGCATTTGTTGTGTCCTCTGCACTCTCTCTCTCTTTTTAACTGCTTACAGTTCCCTCTCACTGTCTCTCTCTCTTTCTCACCCTCACACCAACACCCCCATCTCTCTCTCTCTCTCTCTCTCCCTGCGGATGAACCGTAGATCATCACTTGTTGAGAAGACTAGAGAAGACATTGTTCAGGCGCATAGATTTCCGTGAGGAGTGATGGTGTGCTCACAAACCAGACCATTTTCTCTCTCCGTCTCCCTGTATGTCTTTCACTTCATTCTTCATTCTCACTCCCTTCACTGGATCTACACATCCTCACACTTCTTTTCTGTTTGGTGCATTGAGTGCAAGTGTGTGAGAGAGTGTGTGTCTGTGTGTGTGTCGGGTGGGGAGGGGGTCAGTCTAGCGTACACCAAACATCCCCACAATAACAGTAAAACCTAAAGTCATCACATTGTGAGACTAGCCAACAGTCCCCATGAGGAAAAACACTTAATAAGCATCCCATATATTATGCATAAATACCATTATCCAATCATAACTGCAGCTTTAAAGCAATTACAATCCTAAAACCATACGTTATATGAAAACATTTTACCAACATATTTTAAATGCATTTTTTTCTCTTCTAGAAAAATGGAAACCGAACACACTCATCTTGCACTTCACAGATTTCTGACCAATCAGATCCTTTCTAGAATGACGGTGCCCCTCCTCCCAGGAGTCAATGACAGACAACAGTTAGGCAAAGATTATGACCTCAGTAAAACCCACTCTAGCCACCCATCATACTTTGCACAATCTCTCCACCTCACCCCCATAAACACGGACATGCTCATGAAAACATAAACCCAGACATGCAGACGTCGCAAGAAATAAACACGCTTGGGCAGGAAACATACACCCGCGAAATTTGATTCATTCCACAAACGCAGACGGCTGGAGAGATAAAGAAGATTAGAGGCCCGTTAGTACAGATAGATGAACACGTTTCTCTCTCACACGTTCGTCAACAAACATATAAACATGCAAATGTTTCCCACGAAACTCACTCACACAGCCGAAGACCAAGTCAATGAACAGATATTCATTTTAGTGTTGACACTATTTCACACACAAACAGACACATTTCCTGGTGAAATAAACAACAAGTGGCTTCAGTTGAACACGTGCAAACGCGTGTTGATGCTATCAGGATGAATCTGTGATGAAAGTGAGGAGTAACTGTTTACAGATGCGTATTTTGCTTTAATTAAAGGGATGTTTTTAACGCTGTCAGAAATATTTACACAGAATAATGTAAAAATAATGAAATATCATGATCCAAATGTGTCACTTTCATCTTATTCTCCATCTACTGTTCGGACAAACGTGTAAAAGTGTAAAATAATAAAAACAAATGTTGTTTGTTTAATACCTAGAGCATTTTAAGGAGAACCCTAGCTAATAGAGAACGTTCTCAGAACATTGTCTAATGTTCCTTAAATATTTTCTCTAAGTTATCAAAAAATGTTCTTGCACTTGCGATGTGTCCTACACTGTATATCAAAAATGTTGTTCTTAGGTAATTATTGCAACGTTCATGGAACTTCCAAAATTAACATTTTCAATGCTTTTGTTACCTAATGAAAACATTGGGGAAACGTTCTTTGTTATCTGGGCGAGGTAATAAAGTAAAAAACAATAAAATGCACATGATACAAACCATAACTTCTAAATTGACACTTTTAAGCAATTCAAATGTTTGAAGGTGTTTGAATAGAGAAACCTTCTACAGTAGATCAACTGATAACATTGAGCAGGTTGAGGGTCATTCATGTAAATTCAATATTCTTAAATGTCCACACACACACACACGCACACACACACGCACACACACACGCACACACACACACACACACACACACACACACACACCTTGTTACCACATGAGCAAACACACTCTGTTAACAAGCTCAGACATGCCTCAAAAGGCTTGAACACACACACACACACACACACACACACACACACACACACACACACGGTGGGCTCAGGTGTAAGCTTTGAAGCTAAGAGCCATTGAAGCGGTCTCATTCCTCTTTCTCTCCCCTTTCTCCCTCTCTTTCATTCCCTCTCCCATTTCATCTCATCTTCTCGTCTTCATACGCCTGATCTTTCCACCTTTCCTTCACGCCGTACTTCTCCTCTCATCTCCTCCCATCTCGTTTCTGAGTGCAGTGCAGCTGGTGTATCGAAAGCAACCGATAACAGCAATCTTCCCTCGCTCGGCCTTCCCGCTCTCTTATATTCTTTTATTTATAGCCCAACACGTATGATAAACACTTTCAACACTGACTGGAACCAAACCTGAGTTACGTAAAACACGCTGACAGCTGAGAAACAAAAACAGCGTCTGAATCGGTTAACATCTGTGATGTGAAAACACAAATTTGATGCAGTCTGAGGAAAAACTGCCTCTCTGTGAAGGTAATGGTTTAAATTCAGTTTACCCAGTAACAGTGCATGAGCCGCACTGGTTAACACTGAATAAATGTAGAGTAAAGGACCTCATTCTTGGGGTGATGTGGTGCAGTGGTTGTTGGTTCAAACCCTGTGATAACTCAACACCCAATAATTTTTTAAACTTCAGTGTAACTGATGTGTGATTCTGACCATCATCCAGCTAACAATTTTAGGTTGTGGGAACGTTTCTCTAATGTTTCCATTAAGTAACAAAAACCGTAAACTGTTATTTGGAAAGCTCCAGGAATGTTTTTTCAACATTGTGTAAGAACATAATTTAAACAAATTTAAATTCTGTAACATTTTTAAAACGTTCCACTAACAACTTAAAAGGTTTTTGTTAAGTATATATATTACTTAAATATTATTCAGCTAACATTACTACAGAAACCTTTTCGATCATTTTTAGAGAACTTAAGCCAACGCTCTATGAATGTTTCCTGTCTCGCAGTATCGCAGAACATTTGCAGAACACCCTGTACTTTATTACTCATTTGCAGTCTTGTTTTAAATTTCACTTGATGTGAATGTCACTTTATATTGAAGTCTGTGAAATGATCTCGGATGAGACGACACCTTCACAGAAAGATGTGCGGATACAGTTGGAGTCTGACGATTATACAAAGAACAAAATCACTCCCACACTGAGGTGACAAGCCTGCGAGAAACTTTATGTTAGTGACAATCATGCAGATCTGTCACAAATCGTGACTCAGGTACTGATGGTGGGCGATGAAGACATGCCTAAACAAACCCGAGATCAAGGCGACTCAGCAGTGAGCACGACACAGAAATGAGACTGCAGCGGCCCGAGAGAAGCTGGACACACGGTCACCAAACGTCCGTGAGCACAATCTCACATTGTTATAAAAGTTTATTGCTGTAGGAGAACAACAAGCCTCAGCAAATAATCCCAAAACTTTTGGGAAAAGTATTTCTGATCTCTTCTATTTTAGAGTTTAATCAAACCAAAAAGACAGAAAAACAAAGAAGCTGTTTTTACATGCCAGTAAACAGGAGTGAGAGTTTCTCAGTTCTGTTATTATTGCAGGGACGTCTCTTTATTTAGATGTCATGAACTAATAAGGAAAATAATTATAAGCACAAGACAAATGTGATTTAACACAAGCTCTTCTAACACAAACATCAGTAGCACCAGTTTAGGGAAGACAATCTAACGTAGCCTTAAATAATGAATAACAAATAATGTTTACACATATTGAATTTGGATAGATTTCCCAGAAAATCGTTTAAATTGAACAATAATGAGTTTCTGCTTTCCTCCACATACGAGTAACAAAAGATTGACACATTAATCATATAAACGCCCAGAATAGCTAAAGCTAATTTATATGATTGCGCTTGAGTTAAAAAGTTACAAAAATCTTTTTTTTACCTCCTTAAGACAAGATCAGTTTAGCTGAAACTCATATTTGCATGAGACGTGAAGATGGTGGAACATTTAGGTAAATAAATAGTTTTAAATAAATCAAATAAAACTTTATGAGTTTAATGTTTTCAGAGGCAATAACTGAAAGTTTATAATAAAGACGTATTTTCTGACACTGTAAGTTAAAGACTGTTTCACCCTGTTGCTTCTCAAGTCAACTTCTGTTTTTTAGGATGTTTTGACGTTTCCGCAGGAAATCGAGACAAAAACTCTGATTAAGAAAATGATGTTTTGCGGAAGAGATCAAACAAAATGTTCGTAAAAAATGTCTGGTGAGGTTCAAAGAAGCGCGATCCGCGAGGACACGACCGCTGTAGTGTTCAGGATTATAAAGCGCCACTTACAGGCACGGCAGCTTTTGTATCTGTCGTCTATACAACAAAGAGCAAAGTCACACACACACACACACACACACACACACACACACACACACACACACACACAGTCTAGTGAAAGGCTTCTTGCCAGCGTTTGGAGATAACTATTGACGCCGTGACCATCCTCTTCGCTTCTAGCAAGGCAAGGGTGATTCATCTTGAATTAAGCCATTATAAAACATATCACATGGACATAGAGAATCCAATTAAGACTGTGCCTCATCTTTTGGTCTCTCGCTCTGTCCTCTCTTCCTCTTTCTTCCCTTCTGCCTCTCCACTCCCTTCTGTAAAGACATTATGCCATTTGGATTAAATTTACTGAGGTAGATTAGAAGCAGACGCAGCAAAAATCCCACCGGCCGCCTGCAATGCTGAGGTAATGGATGAGAAAATAGTGCAGCCCTCAGCATTTGTATTGGCAAACGTCTGTTTCAAAACATCATACAAACAAAAATTAGCCTGTTGCGCTTAAGTTACACGCATCAACGCAAACGTAAAAAACAAAACATTCGTTTTTTGTGCAAACAAATAACATGCACTCAAAATACAAATGTATTGTTAAAAGTGATAAATGTGACTGAGACCTGCTACTGTTGATGTGTGTGATGGATGAGTGTGTGTTTGTGTGTGACGGATGAATGTATGTGTGTGTTTGTTTGTGTGTGTATTTGTGTGACAGATGAGTGTGTGTGTTTGTGTATGTGTATTTGTGTGACAGATGAGTGTGTGTGTTTGGGTGTGTGTATTTGTTAGTTTGTGTGTGTTTGTTTGTGTGTGTGTGTGTTTGTGTGTGTGTAGATGAGTGTTCGTGTGTGTTTGTTTGTGTGTGTTTGTTTGTAAGTGTGTGTGTGTGTGTTTATGCACTTGAAACTGAGATTCTGTTACACCCGTAACTATATTAACTGTCGTGTCGTCTCTCGTTTTCATTGCTGTCAATAAAACCTGCCGGCTTCCCAGGCAAAAGAAAAGCAGTCGCCACAGCAACCAGCCTCCTTTATACACACACACACACACACACACACACACACAAACGCACACACACACACACACAGAAGAGGAAGTGAATGCTTCATGACTGCTAAAGAAAAGGGGCTTTCAGGACCCCCTGCCTCAGACATATGGGTCGGCTCCCACCGCGGGGGGCAGAGGAGACTGAGGAAGAGCAAAAGACAGAGAGTTATAGAAACTGAGCGAGGGAAATGGATAGACGAGTTAAAAAAGATGGAGAAAAGAAGGTGAGTCTGATACAGGAAGGATTAAAGGAGTGTTACAGAGCGTGACTGAGGGTGGGAGAGAGAGAGAGGCAGACAGAGAGAGGTGTAGTTTCTAAAAGAGGGAAAAAGAAAGACAGAGAGATGGAGAGAAAGAGAGAGAGACACTGAGAGGCAGATGGAGAGAGGGTGTTCTGTGATTTAATGTAAATCAGTGAACTTCGCTCTTACAACAATTTAGATTAATTGTGAAATGTATGTTAAACAAGCAAATAACAATAAAGAAATAGACAAATATTTGCCTTAAATAAATGATGATTGTTGGAAAAGCAAAACCGCCCTGAAATTGTCTTGATTTAAAACTCTGACCGGAATGAACTCAAAATTGTACCTATAACTGCTATCAACTAAAATCAATCCGACACGCAGTAAAATCTGCCTCACACATGAGGTCTCAAGAATTTCTTGGGGTTTCCTTAGAGTGATTTAGCCTTAAAGATTTATACAACAACAGCCTTACAGCCAAACCACAAACTAACACAGCACAGAGGTGAAGCATCGCACTGACCATGAAACGCAAAACCAAGCTACACTCCACTTCGTCAAAAGTGTCAAAAAAGGAGAATTTTTCCTTCTGTCTAATGCATCTTTATTTACATCCTTAAAGAAAGTTATTCAGTTTTGGAACAACATGAGGAACATGGGAATCTGAGAGCCAATTATGATATTGTTCATTTTTGAATGAACTATCCCTTTAAATTTTCATGACTTGGTGACCACCGGCTACCTGCAGCAAAATACAGTCAAATAAAATTAAGCGAAAACATTTTCGTCCACAAAACAGAGGATTGCTTCCCACCAAAGACTTCACACGTATGTCTGAGGCATCGTCCGCCGTAAGTCTCTTCCCATTTAATGTTCTCACAACATTAGCTAACGTTCTCTAAAAAATATAACCTATATTATAATAATAAAATGTATCATTACAAGCATTATTTCTGATGTGTCAAAAATGTTGTTAGGTTAAAAAATCATTACACAATTAAAAAATCTTTGAGTAACGCTCTATAATCAGGCAGAAACGTTAACACAATGTCTAAAAAACAGTTTCAATGTTTCTAGAACTGTCAAAATACCACTTCTGTTACCTAATGGAAATGTTAGGGAAATGTTTCAACAACCCAAAATGGTAGCTGGGTCATCCGTCGTGGCCAAACGCGCTAGCTAATGGAGCCCATCTTCAATCTGCGCTATCAACGCTGTAGCCCACCGCTGACCAATGAGATTTCATCTGAGGGATTCTCCTCCGCTGAGGAACTTACGCATCATTAGCATGCTGAACGCGGATGTACTGACAGGCTCAGCTTTGCCACTGTGTGTCACCTTTTCAGTGCGTGCACAGCCATTAGCAGCCCAGGCTGAGCGATCTGTCACGGCTAAAGTTGTCCCCTGCGCTTTTTTGGCCAATTTGCAGCACCCCTTTTCTGTCTAAAAAGATGGTTTTGCTTACTCTGCACGTTGAGCCAGGCTGTGCGGGACACAATGGCACGGCTGCTCACGGAACGGCCCACTTGACACTCATAGGGTCCGTCGTCCTCCAAACCCACGCTCACAATCTGAAGATGGTACTGCCCTGTAGTGCAATAAGAGGAACATGGGAGAAAGAAAGAGAGCAAAAATAAGACACGTGGTGTTTTAATGACACGTGAAACATAATAACACTGAATTTAATCACTGAGTTTATGCATAAGTAGTTCTAAAAACATTATAAAATGAACAAATGTTTAATTATGAATAATTGAATTAATAATTAAAAATGCTAAACATTTAAACATTTACTTTGAACAGTAAAACATCAACTTTTAAAATAGTTTTTAAGAAAAAAAATAAAGTTTTTTGTTACTTAATGAAACATTAGAGAAACATTATTGTAACCTTAAAAACTGTGTTGCAGAAATGTCAATTACTTCTGATAGTCAACAGCACAACAAAACTGTATTTAACTGAATATTACTTAGACTTACCAGCGGACTAGACAGGGTTGGGATTTTAAAAATCTCCATCTCAGGAGTTTTAAGATCTTGCTATTAACATTAATATAAAGATTTGACAGAGCGTTTTTAAAATCCCGTTTTAATTAGCTGGAAACAAATCGCAGTACAGAAATCCCAATTGCCAAAAAGCAGCGCTAAATTTCTATGCCATCCCAAATTAATGCCACCAATTAGCCACCGACCCGGTGGAAAGAGAGAAATGATTCATTCTTTTGATGCTGTCCTTACACATCACTTCTTTGTGTGAAAAACGCTGGAGTTATCTATCAGCAGAACACTGTGCCACTGAGGGGCTGTTTATTCAACTACCAGTCTGCCAGGATTAATGGCTGTTTCTGCGAAGTTTATGCAAGCTGTTCAAGCTTTGAACATTTCTCTCTTTTCCCCTCTGAAGAAAACCAACATGCAGAAAAATAGCATATTGATATGACAACTTCCACAGCTCAAAAAAGGAGGTGTCAAGTAAGATGGCAAGATAATTAACACCAACCAGCAGCAATTTTCAGATACATGTGATCTTAGAAGAAGAAACCGCTTTCAAATCATTAATGATTTTCCACTCTCTTGAAATCGCGCTCGGTGCCGGTCGGGTGTTTGCGAGCGCGGGTTTGAAGAAGTCCAATAATTACATGTCTGACAAGCGATATGAAGCGGACGGGCACGTAGCTCCTACCTGATTCATTTCCTGTTTAAATGCAGCTGTGAACGGGCGCCTGTCACATCATCTGCAGGGTCTACAGCGGTGGGCGTCTGTACATCACTGCGTTTAAGTGTCAGGTTAACATTAAAACAGCTTTCTGCATGTTTTTATGATATCATCGTCCGGTTCTATCATACTGTTGATGCCCGGAGACAAACAGAGAAGCAGTAAATATTATAAGAACTTTTAAACGCTTAGCACAAACTGCCTCTCTCATGCAGCGTTTGTCCTCCACAAAACCAGCAGATGCTGGAAACTTGTTACGTGTTGTTTTTTAATTGCCTTTTTTATACAGACAAGCCCAGCAACCGGCCCAGCATCACAGGTCAGTCCGCCTCAACTCACTGCACAATAATATTAATTTACCCTCAATGGACATTAAAAATAGAAGTATCTGAGAGCTGATTATTATCATCGTTCTTTATTTATTTATTTGAAGAAGAGAACTGCAGACCTCTTGTTTAAAAAAAACAGCTAATTTCTTAAATCTGTCTCCAATGCTTAAATTAGAAGCCCTTTGATAGCATCACACTAAGCTGTTTTTAAGAGAGCCGAGCGCATTTTGATGAGGCAAACCGAGACAGAGGCGTCTGTACTCAACTGCAGATTATGAGCAAAACAGTCTCTTGTGATTTACGCTAATAATCGTTCACGCTAAAGAAAAACAAGAAGTTTCTCTTTCTACATTTACAATGTCCTGTACGCCCCATTGCATTTACCCAAGAGAGACACCATATAATGACTCTCACTCCGTCAAGACAGAATCACATTTTAGCCCAAAATCAAAAGTGAGTTTTAAAAGTCACTTTTTTGCATTTTTGCATTGTGACATTTTCATCACAATTAAACCCCTCCCTCTTATATCATACGCAAAAAATAAAATGTTATGAATTTAGGAAGAAAATATGAATAAATGTAAATATAATTCAACAATGCCAAAAAGTATTAATAAGTTAAATGTTCATTTTCATCCAAAGCGACTTACACTGTATTCAAGACATACAATCATCAGTACATCCGATTCCTGGGAATCGAACCCACAACATTTGTGATGCGAACACAATGCTCAACCAACTGAGCTACAAGAAAGTTGCTTTAAAGACATGTTCACAATCTCAGATTTTTTGTGGACATTTGCACGTCTCACAACTTGCCAGCAGGTATCTCAGCATCTCACAGACATTTGTTTTTGATCGCCACATGTCAGTCTTTCCAGAGTTCTCTGGGGGTTCTCACCTCTCTGCTGGTCTCCTGTCATGCTGTAGCGGGGGTACCCGGGCAGAGTTTTTTGGGGACCCAGGAGCAGCCCATCTTTAACCCACTGCACAGCCCCYGAGACCCTCAACACTTCACACTTCAGCAGAGCTGTGGCTCCCATCTTGAGCGTCATGTTCCTGGGCTCCGTCTTAAACGCCTGCTGCCCGCAAACACCTACAGAGACGGAGACAATAGAAAACAGTGGTGAAAAAATGAGGTGAGTCAAGGTTAGAACTGAACTAGCATCTCTTTCTGAAGGCTGCTAACTTATCAGATACCCTTTACCCTTGGGTAGGAATTTTTGAACCATTTGTAGCAGCAAAACCATTCGTCTGGTCACATGACCTGGTCAGTCCAATCAAATACCACCTTCTTCAAATATTTAAGCAGTCATCAACTACCCAGCCACACATTGGAGGAACTTATCACTATATATCAACAAAAAGAGTTTTTAACTAAATGACGTTTACAATAAGAAATAAAGCAGTCTACAAACCGCTTTACCATTGGGTCATGCCTTAAAGCAGCCCTTTCAAATAAAATAAACGGCAGACATTTGCGGTATTAACAGAGCAATTGAAATGTGAAGTTTCAGGGCGGAGAACAGGTTGAGTTAACACGGCTCCCATCATACTGAAATCCAAACAGAACCAGACTCTCTTTCTCTGACCAATTATTCACTGACAGCAAGCCTGAGGGTCAACAGCTACGAAGATCTTTCTCCTCAATATTTGAAATGGCAAAGATAATTTATTGGTGTGCAGGCTCACATCCTTAACAAACTCTTTATTCAAGCTGCGGCCCAACAGTTTGCACACACATTCTGTGGTGCTTATGTGGACAACATGAGTTCAAACCTATAATATATCAATGTTTACAACTCACACTGTGGTGCTACAAACATACACAACAAAAGTAGCTACAGGTCATTAAAACAATTACTGGATAACATGTAGAACATCAACCACCCAGCTAACAGGGAACGTTCCCATAATGTTGACTAACGTTTTTTAAAAGTTCTCCCAAAAATGATAAAATTGTTACAGTATGTTATTAGAATGATTCTTAACATAATGTATCATATCAAAAACATTAAACTTATGTTGATAGTGGAAAACTTAAAAAAGCGTTACAGTTAAAAATACAGTACAGTTAACGTTTTTGTAACCAAACATTAACAGTAATACAACAAAAAAATGGACATTTAAAACATGTATTTTTTATTAATTCATTACTTGAATATAATATATTTAACATTTCTGTGATCTGGGAACATTGGGCAAACGTTCTTACAACGTAAAATTGTTAGCTGGGTAGTGTAAGCGTAGATGTTTACACAGTCCATAGACATTTAAGAATCCTTAAGAAGCACAGCAGCTATATATGGGAAATTGCCGCATATGGCTGGTGAATTATGAAACTCTCCCTATAGAGAGAATTTGTCTCCCACTATGATGTTGTGCTTAAGCACGGCTGTGCTGTTCCTTATCTCTGTGTATGTTTTATTGACGACAGATTGGAGCCAATTCTGTTCCACAAATGAGTCAATAAAGTAATTACAGAGAATTAAATCTCTCCTCTGTGAGAAGCGGAGCAGGAAAAATAAAGGTAAAGAGGATCTCAAATCTCCATGTTGTTTTCTCAGCTGTCGATACGTCTCTCGCTAACATCCACCCAGAAGAGTAACACCAGCTTTAAAAGACGTCTCTTTCCTCAGCAGTTATGATTTGTGACGCTCTCTGTCGCTGTTTATTCTCTGGGATAAGTTGGCTCACTCCTGTCATAAACGCGATTGAGGACACCGACTATCCAAGGTCCCACTGAGTAACACCAGGAACGCAATGGTTAAAACTGAGGGTGAATTTCATGCTTAATTAAAGAGACACTTTATTGCACTAAAAAATACAAATTCTGTCATTATTACTTGAATTTTTGGTTGTTATGATCACTTTAAAGTGTCTATGTATGTTACCAAACATAATTTACTTTTGTGCTCCACAGAACATTTCTTTTTGGACTTTTTACTGTTTCTTTAAAGTCGTCTTGCGTTCTTTGGGTCTCAGAAGGTCTTTGTATGGATGCGGTGCCCGACTTTTATCACAAGCCTCTGATCTGGTTGTGACTCCAGCCGGCCTTCAAAGACCTTTTGGAAACGATGACTACTCGGAGACTCTTTAGCGTGAGGAGCTAAATGTAGCGCACACAAAAGGGTCAGTTATTTTAGGACACATTTTCTCGCTCCCAGGAGCGTGGCTGAGACTTCTGGAACCACGGCCTCTCTTTGGAGCCGATGACAAATATCCAGAACATCTGGGCACGCTCCACTGCGCCCGGAAACCCAGCGACGGGTTCTGTGACTTCCCATCAAGGCTGCATCAGTCACCTCACGTCAAACTTGAAGGGCGCGATTGGACACAAGCGACAAGTCGAGAAACATATTAGCATAATGTTTACATAAATGAATACGTAAACACGGCGGCGGGATAATCAGCGTGGCACATTGAAACGTTGCAGCCGGTCGTACGGCAGCCCGTGTTTCCCTTCAGCCGCCTGGGAAGAAGAGATAGGAGGGGGGAAGACACGTCAAACACGCTCTGCTGTGACTCCGACTCCTGATGCGACGCTTTGACGTCTTATTTGAACAAGATAATGACACGGGATTAGACTGCAGCACAGAATCTGACTGCTAGTCTATAACAGCCTTTGCTAAAACACAGCTCCCAAACAGAAGCATCAATGCTAATGTGCTTGTAATGCAACATACAACGCTGGACTCCTCTCCTCCCTTTGTAGTGTGAATAAACACCACCCTGAGATTTTAATCGCAGCCGCTGTGTTTCTGCTCGGGGATCAAAGGAGAGCTCTGAAAAATTCACACAATACAAGTTACTATCAGAGAGAACATTTGTGCTCATATCTTCATCTGCTTTTCGTAGGTTTTAGATGGATAGCTAAGCCATACAAAGATGTTTATGTAGGTTACACATACATGAGAATGTACAGCAATCTGAATATTTTGAGCCCTGACTATCCAAATTAAAGACTGACAGAAATATAGGCAACTGCCTGCATTTATTGCAATACATTATATTTAGACATTATTATTATATTATATTTTTCTGTAATGTCTTGTCTGATCTACATAACACAGTTTAATGTGTAAACTGCAAATGAAAACAAATGACTAAAAGTCACCATGAATTGAAACATACTGTACAAACATACAATCTTTTATCCTCATGAATTTTAATAAAAATGTACCTCACCTATGGAACGGCCGGCCCTCTCTGATGACATCTGTCTCCGTGGGCTCAAGAGGCAGCTACCCAGCTAACAGGGAACGTTCCCAGAACATTAGCTAATAAGTTAGGAGAGAACTGTTCTTGCAGTAATTAGGACTTTTTAAAATGCTATATATCATATACAAGTTGTTAGTGGAAAGTTTTGAAAATATTACAAAGTTAAAAAAACTTTAAAAACTTTCTTATACCCCCAAAAATAATGGTAAGACAACTGTACATTTTGAACATTTCTAGAACATTGGGAGGTTTAATGTTTTTGTTACTCAATGAAAACGTTTAGGAAACGCTTTCTGCAAACATAAAACAATTTACAAATTTCCTCAGCGGTTCTTCAGCAGAGGCAACAAGAACGTTCCACACAAAAAAGATTATTTTCATCCCCGCCGCGCAACAACATATGTTACTATCCGGTCCAAATTGAACCTTGGCATACCGTAACCAGTTTTATCTTGACTAAACTGGATTGTTGGAGCCGGCTAATATACAGGCAGCACAGTTATTATGAGATGAAAGCTCACAGCGAGGTGGTGAATATAACTGGAGCAGAAGGTCTGATTTTCTGTGTTAAAAGCCTCCTGGACCAATGGGGTCCACTAAACACATCTTCTGCACTGTTGGGTGTGCAGGACCCAGGGCCCACGATTCGGAGCGGAGGCCCTGCTTACACACGGAGGAAGAATGGAAAAATACAACACGCAATCATTACAGAAAATTGCCTCGCCTGTTCTTTCCATTCAGATCGGGTTTTGTGCAGCAGTGCGGCGCTGGTGATGGAGCGTTTAGCACACGTTGAGAACTGATTATTTGTATGCGCTTGTGGGACCAGCTGTACATTCATCTATAATGTGACACACACAGACTTTACAGGCATCTTGTATACATGCTAAATACCCCTATAGCAGATTACTGTGGGTGGTGATGTTATCAGATTCATTTGCATCCTTGTAACAAAAGTGTGATGGTACCCCAATTTTTATAAATAGCTATATTTTGAAAAGACGTTTCTGAGGCGTTTTTTGTAATTATACTTAAATACAAATATGTTGAGACAAAAGAAAATGTATTTCATTTATGTGGCGTTTAGTTAGATAGAAGAATGTAAAACAGGTAAACTAGAGACGCTGCGGTTGCTATAATGAGCTCTCGTCTCCATTACACTGTTTACATTAAATGCTTGTATTAATATCCATAATGATGAATTTGAAGCTGTACCTTTGAAATGTGTCAGAAGAAAGAGGATGAGTAAGAACAGGCATCCCATCGCCTCCAATCACAGAGCAGCAAAAACCTGTTAAAACAAACTGTAGTAAGAGACATGCACACAAACACTACAACTAACAATCTCAGGCTTCATTATGCTGACATTAAGAAATAAAAAATTATATTTAGAAACTTCTAGAAACCTGTTTTTTTAAAACATTGTCATTGTTTTCTTATTGTTATTGTCTTATAAGGACTTTGTTTTTAAGTCTGTAAAATTTCTAAAAAGTTCCATGAACAACTTAAGATTAACGTTTTTGTATTATGATATATTCAGTTTAAAAAAATGACCTAATGTTACTACAAATATGTTTTTGAGAGAACTTTGAGAGAACGTTAGCCAATGTTCTGGGAACGTTGCCTGTCAGCTGGGCAGACTAACAGCTGCAGTTAAAATGTCCGGGACGATACAATGGCTTCTCCTGATTTTCTTGTATCTTTGAAGCACTTCTCGTTTTCAGAGAACCTTAGAAACACTTCAAAGAAAAGTCCAGGGAGTGTTTCTGCACTGATGGCAGGAACCGTCTCGGGGTTCATGGCCATTATGGCAGCTTTAGCTCGCCTCAAATAACTCTGTCTCTCTCTCTCACAAAGCCAATCGCGCTTGCATTTCAAGTCAGGTTGCAATCTCTTCAAATTACCAACCACAGTGGAACAAATAATAGTGATTTACTTAATTAAAAACTAAACATTTTCCCATCTAAATAAACAAAAGAAATTGAAAGCTGTGGCTCCTTGAGGCATCTCCTTCAGTCCATTAGTTGCAGTCCAATGGGCTTTGATAGGAATTAACTCACAGTCAATTATACTCTGTGCCCACAAACAGTCCCAGACGCCAAACTGTGAATGTGCAGCCTGCAATCTCCATCCTCACGCCTCCAACGGATGGAGAGCTTTTAGTCAGAGCGCGCACATCGTGTATTTAGGCATTCGGTAAATACATCCCTCCTTTCTTCCCTCCCTATCTTCTTTTGTGCTCCAGAACTGTCTTTTGTTGCTCACGGTTTTTCGTTTTCTTACTTAATGTTCTGAAGTGTCACAGGCTAATCAAAAGAAAGACCCGCAGTTTTTGTTCAGAGATGTTTCGAGTGCTTTTTGAGACACTGTGCTTGTTGGGAAAATTAACCTCACTTGTCTTTTCTCTTGGAGGGAAACCTGTTTGGCGTGTCATCTGAGGAAGTGTTTGGTGTTCTGAGAGACGAGAGGAAGGTTCGCATGCGTCTGGAGTTTGAAGTCTCTCTGAATGACTCAGCGGTTTGAGTCCAGCTCTTTAATGAGATGTTTTTGAGGCCTGTCTAACCTCCCGGTGCCTTCAGCCCCCGAAGACAAACAACTTCCCTAATTGCAGAGAAAATATCAACTTGCACAGGAAAGGGAAATTAATTAGCTTTTTTCCTCAGTTTGTTTTGCTCATGTTTCCGTGTCTTATCAAGCTATACTAGCGAAACGTTGCGTTATATTTATCGTGACAGACGAGGAGAGGGCAAAACATTCTGTACGGTTTGGGCTTTGAATGAAGAGCAGACAGCATACAGCTTCCTACGCTTAAAGATTGACACTCCCAGCTAACGAGGAACGTTTTCACAACGTTGGCTCCAAAACGTAGGTAGTGGATTATTTAAAAAACATTACATAGTAAGATAATAGTTCCCATAACCAAGCAATAACGTTAATACAACATATAGAAAAACTGAACCATTTGGGCATTTCTAGAACTTTGAATATAACATTTTTAACATTTTTGGTTGTGAGGGAAACCTTCTTACAACCTTGAATTGTCATCTGGGCTGCTGCTCTCCAGCATATGTTGTGTTTGACTAGCTTAAGTTTTGCACAGTTATGCTGGTTCACAAGTGAAACTAACCAATGCTAGACTAAAACTGTTAATCTGACTGATCTTCCAAAACCACTTAACAGGTCACATGACCTGCAAGCAACAATATCTGAATATACAGTCAATTTTATAAGAGTTCATTCATGTCCATTTACAATAACAAAATAAAACTGGCCACTTCTTTTACAACATAATAAAACATGACAACTCTTAAATGCCTCTCAGTCCAATAAGGAAAAACATGTTTTTTTGCACTCACATAAGAAGTTTTTTGTCCAGCAATACATAAACATTTTAGTGTTTAGCTTAAGGTCGCATGTTTTTATCCTCTGCATAACAGCACAATAACATTGATGTGGCAGAACGTTTTTCTTCTTTTTTTCCAGAAAAAAAACAGATTAAACAGAACCGCATTCAGTTCAGATACAACTTGGACACAAAGCCGTGTCTCTGTGATTCGTGCGTCTGTCATAATGTTATTTCTGCAGTGACAGATGACGTTGGTGCGATATGTTTACATCTTATATACGTCCTTCCCTGCCTTGTGTCTTTGAAACAACTTTCAGCATATGTGAAATTTAATCCCATGCAGGGAAACCCAGCGGGTTTCTGAGAAAACCTGATGGGCAGGACTGAGAAGAAATTACAGGCAGTCGCCATTTTAATGTTTTTTTCTTGTTACATCATCAAACGACTCTTATACTCTCAAACTTGGACCTATTGGATGTAATGGCAGTATGAAATCTCTCAATGTGCAGAAAATGAAACCTTCTCACGGCTCTTACGGCTGCATGCAGATGTTTTACCAGCTTCAAAACCAGCGTCTCCCAGCTGCCAAAACCAGCTTCTTACACAGAGCTTAAATGAGCTCCGTCGCTTTAAAATCAATATATACAGTACATACAATATATACAGTATACAGTACATACAATATATACAGTATACAGTACATATAATATATACAGTGTATACTATGTACACACACAGTATATGCATATATTCACATTATATATACATACAGTACATATAGATATGTACATACCCACGCATGTCAATCTGTCTAATAAGATGCTAGTCTCATGCAAAACAACTGAGTGTATCAAAGCTTTAAAAGAAAAGAAAAAACAATTCATGCATTTCATTTCTTGCTGTCTATCAACTGCTCAGACAGAAACTCACTGACAGTTAAAAGGATCAGATAGTTGTTCTGGTGCTAAACGGGTCGTCTTCAGCCCTCTGTTGGGTTCCACCACTTTTAACTTGCTGCTAAGAAGCCAGAACTGTTAAAATGTTCTTTGTCGAGCCGTTTCAACTTTGTATCTCGGCTTCCACACAAAAACACCCCTCCGTCTCTCTCTCCATCCATCCCCTGACACAAAAGTCAACTTAGAACTGACAACAGAAAGAAGGAGCGAGAGAAAGAGGCCTTTATCCAGCCCTCTTTATTTTCTCTCACACTCGTCAAGGAGAAACGAAAAATACACAAGTCAGGTGAAAGAAGAGAAGGTGTCTTTGAGCGCGTGAAGCCTTTGAACGAGTGTGAATTCCTCCTACCTGTTGCGTGTCGCCGGTGTTCAGGTTCTCCTCTGAAGATGTTCTTCAGCTCTGCTGAGGAAATGCCAGCAGGGCTCTTCTCCACACAATCCCTCACCCTGGCAGCTTAAACGACAACAACACATGACAGCGATGGAGGAGTGGAGCGAGGGAGGATGAGGTGATGAGATTACATACAAACTGCTGACTTTAAACGAGATGAGAATGAAACTCCATCTCACGCTCGGCCGGCGCTATCATCAAATCACCTTGAGTCATTAGCAAGTCTTTTATGAGTTTAAACAGCCCCACAACAGGTGGGACGTGGTCTTTCTAAACCAACTTCATCTGCAGTCTCAGCTAACAGGGAACGTTCTCGAAAGTTCTCTCAAAGTTACTTTAAAGTTCCTGCAGTTACATCTGTGAAACTTTAGGTTATATACATCAAAATGTCTTAAGTTGTTAAGTTGTTAGTGGAACATTTTAAAACGTTACAGAATTTAAAAAAAGCTAGACTAACATTTATATAACCAAACAATAAAATTAACAAAACGTCTGAAACTGAAATTTTAAACATTCCTAGAATATTTAAAATGACATTTTGCTGACTTAAACATTAGAAAACATTAGGGAAACATACTTACAGCCATAATCTAGTTAGCTGTGGTGGTTCGTCCATCTTTTTTTCAGTCATTTCTTGTGCTCACAGTTTGCAGGAACCCGGTTCCTCGTCGACACGCAGACAGCAGCCTCCACGACGACCAGTTTGTAACATTTATGCTCATGCATAATAAATACAGCGTGGAGTTTTCACTATTTTACACACTGAACACTCCTTAGGGGCCGGAGCGGTGGTCTCGCGCTCACAGCATCTGACTGTACACAGAATTCATTTTCCACAACTGAATATTTGATTGTGCTCTGAAAATTGCAGTTCCCCCCCCATAGTTTATCTTTTTTATTATTATTATACACCAGGAACAAAGAGAGCTGTTGTTTGTACCGAGACACAGATTGAGTTTCTTCTGGTGACGCTACAGTGAAGCGGCTGGAATCTCGAGTGCTTTTGTGATAAATACAGATTTTTTCTTTAGAAATGTCTATACTTATAAACACAGGGCGAAACTCTATAGCCACAGCTTGCCTTATCTCCCTCGGGAGAATTAAACCTTTGTCAGAGCTCCAGAATGCTGCTTCTGCACTGGTAGTTAAACTTTAATGCTTGTGTTTGCATTATAGCGCTTGCAAAGAAATATACAGTACAACTCTTTTACAGTCACACATATGGTTTCAAAACTTTAAAATGTATAAATATTGTTGCATTATTTCTCACTGTACGTGTTTGCTATAGATACACATATTGTAAATTCACCACCGTTGTTTATTAACTAAGAGCAAAGCTGTCAATCTGTTGTATTAGTTACTAAATGAAACAACAGATAAACAGCTTTAATGTTGTAGTGCGAGTAAAATAAACTCAGCAGTGAAACATTAGCAATTCAGAGAAAGAGCATCAAAACGCCACCATGAACAACACGCTGTTTATTTATTTATTTGAGATCAATGAGAATTTATAATGACGAATTGCTTAACCAAACCTCCTTTACAGCAGAAGGTCATCAACAGACGCTTTCAAACATTCTGTTCAGCATTTGATATGCGATGTTTTCCCGAGCCCTTAGAAAAACCGCACAGAAGAGCCGTGCGGTGGTTTCTAAGACTTTAATTGTTCCGTGCAATCTATAAAGAACAGTCTTTCGTAAAGACGTGAATTTAGTCCCACAAGGTCTCACACACAAAGCGTTTTCACCGTGAGGATCAATGGAGAAGCACATTGAATCTGAATGTAAAAACACGGCCCAACAGCAGCAGAAAATAGATCATAGATTTAAAATGAACTCTGAAAGCTGAGGTGGAGTGTGTTTTTATCCGAACCAGCCTCTGTCAAGGATGCGGCCTTGAACACACACACACATCTGCATGCATCTATACAGCCGACAAACACACACACACGCATTAAGTGTTTTTAAGTGGAATGAGGCAGGGGTAGCGTCACACGGAGCGCTGGAGACAGATGTAAACAGCTGGAGCCTGTTGCTCAGTCATTATGAAGAGTGGCCCCCAGACGCAGGTTAATGCCCACACACACAC
>JBAJNP010004938.1:0-31044 GCA_036877545.1 Yasuhikotakia modesta | reverse complement strand
TTTCCACTTAAAATCAGACAATTTGTGGCGGTTTGAACATTTAGGGTTCAAATAAATATTCGTTTTGAGAGGTTTGTAACACGCAGTGTAAAACATGATGCAGGTGAAACCAGGACACTCCTGGAAAACAAAATTGGACACTTTGTAGCCAGTGGAGGATGCTGAGAAATCTGCAGGTGTAATGTTGTGAGGTTGTGGATGTGTTTGCAATGGAGCTGTATGGAATAATGCTTACTGTGTAGCGTATACTACATACTGCCTCCTACTCTTCAAACAAAGCCAAAACGGAGAATGATAAACAATTCAGTAGTGGCTGGTTTAATTCAGTAAGTGGCACGCAGGAAATTAAAACACCCTTTTATTGCACTTTTGTCTAAAGCTGTTTTTTCATGCATGCTAAACATTTGCATGCTACGCAGGGTACATGTATACAAATGAATGCAGAAATAGCATGAGTGTCGTGGTGTGACGCTATTTATAACAAAGGCTGGAAATGGAGGTCAACTGCATTGCATTGTGGGATACGCCGTTGTGTACAGTGTGAATTTTGCTATTCTGTGCAAATATGCACCTTGTATAGATACAATATACTGCAGAAATACTAAGTTTGGTTGAAAGCTGCATTATTCCTCTAGCTTTGCTCTCTCTTTCTCTAGCTCAATGTTTCTCTGCTATCTCTCTCTTTTTCTCTAGCTCACTGTTTCTCTGCTATCTCTTGCTCTCTTTTTGTCTCTCTCCCTGTCTTTCTCTCTATCTCTTTCTCTCTCTTACTCCCTGTCCTTCTCTCTCTCTCTGGCTCGCAGTTTCTCTGCTATCTCTATCTCTTCTCTCTCTCTCTCTCTCTCTCTCTAGCTCACTGTTTCTCTCTAGCTCTCTCTCTCTCTCTTACTCACTGTTTCTCTGTCTGCATCTCTCTCTCCCTCTCTCTCTCTTAAGCAGGTGTTGGTTGATTTTTCTCCCCGGAGGAACGCAGGGTTTGTTCTTAGCACCAGTACAGAATTATCCTGACAGTGCAGGGCTCCTGGGTAGCAGCCTGTATCACCTTCCCTCCGCCCCTCCTCTGCCAGGCCTTTCTTATTTCCCTCAGCTCTTCTCCTTAAGGAGCAGATCTCAGCAGCTCCTCACTGCCATGCCAGATGCCCCAAGCGGGGTGTTTCCGCCCACACTCTCCCCTCCGGTGATTCGGCATTCCGCTCCGGCACAGGCTGGCATTCAGAATGAACGCGCCACACTCGCGCGGATCAGCGTCAGGTAGATCGTTCTGAAAGAACGTTTCATTTATCAATGTCAGAGAGAAGATGCTAGCAGGAGACCCACAGGGACGCATACAGTGTGTATTCTGAGGGTTTAGCAAGCTGAGCTGAATGAAGAAGTGATGTAATGAAGGAGTGAAGATAAAAGCATATTTACTTTGGTGTTGCATGTTTCTGGTCTTGATGTGTTTGGCAGACATTTTATTGCAAAGCCACTTACGGTGCATTTAGTCTGCATTTAATATGTGCATTTTATTAGCACGTTCCAGCTAGCAGGTTTAGGTTGTAGGAATGTATCCATGATGTTTTCATTAGGAAATAAAAATGTTAACAATGTTATTTAAACATTCCAGAACAGTTTTTTTTAGATGTGTATTAACAAATTGCTTGGAACTTTTTTATTTTTGTAATGTTTTAAAAAATATTCCATTAGAAACTTAGAAACAACATTTTTGATAAATGATGTATAATGTTAAAACTTACTGAAGAATGTTTTTTGTTAGCTTTGAGAGAACTTAGCCAGCGTTCTAATGTTCCATGTTGGCTGTGGTGTTTTGGCCTGGAAATCATAACTTGTGTTGCTAGCGCTGCACTCTGCTAGTTAAGCTACAAGGCCACAGACAAGACACAGAAACAATGTGAGCAGTGGCCATTTTTCCAACATTGCATTTGCAACATTGTGTTCAGGGGCCATTAATAAGCTCGTTCCGTTGTGATACACAGCCAATCTTATGCACAGAAAAATTAAACAAAAGCACAAATGAGATCTAAATGCCAGCACAAGGATGAACACAGATCTGCTCAGAATTCAATTTGCTGATGTGTTTTTGCTATTTTGCTTCAGAAACTCTCTGGGCGTTTCATTTACTCCATTTGTCACGCGGGCAGCCCGACTCGATGTGACGGCTTTCGTTTAACGCCTTGTGCTCCGGACCCTCAATCACATAGACGCTGTGGCTACACGCTTACACCTGCGCTTGTATTAAAGACTCAGACGTTTGACAAATCCAGAATATTTTCTGTGAGCAGAGATGAGTTTGTGCGTACCGTGGGGCTTGTCTTTTGGCTGGAGTACGTGAGGCAAGTAACAGTTTAACTACTGTATTGATCTCAAATTGCTTTGGGGGGTCCCGGCTTTTATCCAAGATACGATTGGGGTAAAAACTGACAGGTCTTGAGGGAGAAGAACCTGGAAGCACCTCTTGGTTCTCTTGGCAGGACTGAAGAGTTCAATGCTAAGATCTCTGGTGGAGTTTATCGAGCCGATGTCTCAGGGTCACGCTGGAGCTGTATATCGACTGATGCGTGCGGCGGGGTTTATGTTTGAGAGCAGAGCTGTATTCAGACATTACATCAGCAGATGTTGACACATCATCATGATGGTGAGATATCAGTCAGCTAACGTCACAAGACACTGAGGACAGCTGAAGTATCTTTAAAGAAACACCATCTCTGTTTGAAACATGAAATTGCATCTTACTGTACATGCTTATAATAGCTTTATATTTCAAATATACACCCTTTTGTGATTCCAGTCACTTGTTATGTAACTTTTCCAGTTAGTGAGAATAAGATTTGACCACATCTGTCAAGCTACAGAACTTCATGTTTTCATGTCATGAAGGTCACGTGTTAAGTCTTCTAAAGCCATGTGACGGTTTTGTGTGAAAATCAGGCTGGGATTATTTTCTGATAATTCTTTGCAATAAATCACGACATGCAAGAATCCGTGTTGGATGCTCCAGTTTGTAATCTGACGTGACATTTAAATCTTCAGATAGAGGCTTCTTGTTGAGGCTGTGTGAGATTTTGAGGGTTTTTTATGGTCTATGGAAAAATAAGAGCTTTTTTTAATTTAAAAAAATGACATGTTGTCTTTAGGTTAATAATGACAGAATTTTCATTCGACTGTATGTGAAATGATTTCTGAAGGCGACGTGTGATTGGTGTTTACCGGGCATTAGGGTCTGAGCACCAAACCACAGATTTAATCAATATAAAAGTGTGTAAAAAGAGGCACGAAATCCCTTAATCTGTCTGTAAACGAAGCCAAGTCTAAACCTCATGACACTAGATAAGTCAATACACAACGCAGACTAAGTAGAATTAATGATCCGTTTAAACAGATTCAGCCGTGAATCACTTCAACCTGTTCTGCATTCTTTACAAAAACTTCACATTTCTGTACCGGCAAGACTAAACAAACAGGTGCGATCAAGTGTTTGAGTTACTGCTTGTGTCAGTGTGGTGCAGGTTTAGCTGTTTATCAGCTAGTTAAAATGGTTGACCTGTTTGACTGGTGGATGGTTAAAGAGTTAAAAATGTAAAATGTTGGGGGTATAAAGTTACGTATTTTTAAAAGTTATATATGTTAATTATAGTTTATTACGTTAAGGTTAAATAGTGACCAGGTCACTGATGTGGATATGATGTGACTGAGATATGGGCTCTGAACAGGAAGTCGGAAGTGTGGATTCATGCAGCCCGGCTGGAGTTAATGGGATAAGACATGGAAAAACGATCTTTCTGCCAGCTAATGTTTAATCCTCTCCTGCCTGAAGCTCAGACCATCTGATAGTTCCTGGACTGCGTCTCCTCATCATCAAGGTGTCGGGAGGAAGGTGCCTTTGTAAATATTTAATTGGTTTACAGCGTGACCTTCTGTCATTTCTTCTCCATCCATTGGGTCACTGGTTTTGGTCTGTCTGCATGCTCACATGTGGTGAACCGATCTCTAGCTTATACAGTTAACTACATGCTTAAGTAAGTGGCCAGTGGTTTAATATCATGTGTGGCTACAAAAATGTACATTCAAGTTGGCAGTTTGTTATTTTTTGTAGGTTTAAAACAAAAATCAGTTATTGAGTAAATACATGACAGATCATAATTGAACACAATCTTCTTATCTTACCCCGATTCTTAATGTTACGGTTATAATAATGAATTTATCATTTCAATTTATCACCAGAACAAGGCAGGTTTTATTTGACTGAAGTTCATAAAACCTGCTATTTTGTGTTTTAACAGAGATGGCGACGGAGAGGTCAAATTGGTTGTGGATTTAAGCTTTAGATAACTCTACTGTTAGCTTTACAAACATGGCGAATAGCGAATCACATAAACGGGCACGAATATGGAACAAATCACACGACTTGATAGTCACATTACTCATTTCAAATTCAAAAAGAATAGCCAATCAAAACAGGTGGAATTTACATAAAATTGTCAGAGGGGGGTCAGGCTGCCAATGACTGTTAATCACATTATAATTGTACATCAGGGAAAAATAACCGATAAGAAGTTCTGATACGACCCGTTTCACTCCTCCATGTTTTTCAAGCGATTATTATGTCCTGCGGGTTCTCCTGCATCACGATGGGTTTGTCTCTCAGACGTTTTTTCAGTGTTTTTTGATCATCAAGAGCGAGGCTCAGTGTATGTCAGTACAAAGGCACGAGGCTCTCTGGTGTCGAACTCCAGCTTACTTTTGTTAATAACTTTGTGCCGGAAGCAAAGCGCAATTACAAACGAGACCATGTAAAAGTCAAGGGGATACAAATCGTGTTTGAATTAAAGTCCCACGGGTGTCAAGGAACCAAACCCCAAAGCCTTTCTGAGCTGTTGCACTGAGCGCAATAAATGATGCATCTCTGGGCCCGGCAAACGGTTCTAGAACGTTCAGTTTGTCTCTAGACAACACAGAGGCAGTTTAGAAAGATGGTTGACTTTGAAGGACAGCGTTAAAGAGAGCTTAAAATTGCCAGTCAGGAGATGGAGTATACGAGTGTCAGAAGTGTTAATGATTTGGAAAGAGAATGTGATACAGAAAAAAACATCGTGTTTTTTCTTGAGTGCTTCTGCTAGAAATATTCGGATAAAACTCACATTCACCAAAGAAACACCACAAGGTTGGATTCATTTTCTACAGCTGTGTGCTGTCATAAAACCGAAGCAATTTTCAAACTTTCCCTGCCACCCACATGCGCTGCTCCATACGGTTTGCTCTGCTTACTAGTGAGCTGCCTACAGTAGACGGCGTTTTAAAACAAAGGAACGTTCCCGATGCATGAGCTGTTCGAAAATGGTGGGTAGCAAACTGCAATATAAATGTAAATGCATTCATTCAGCAGAGCTTTGTGTTCGCTTATTGAATGTTTTGATTATAATTATTTGGTTATTCGTTTAGCAGTATTAAGCATTATTCATTTAACATTTTGATTTAATTATTTACATTTACAGTATATAATCATAAATACTGAATAATGTTATAAAAATAGTTTGGTAGGTTTTGAATTGAGCCCTTTATTGCTTCTGCTCTTTTATTTACTTCATCTCTCTCTCTCTCTCTTTTGCTCGCTCGCTTAGGTACATAGTGCATCTTTCACAGGTGTGTTCACACCCTATTTTGAGTGCACAGGGATTTAAATTGAATTTTGACAGGTCTGTGATGTTGTGGGCCCTATAGCACATCCGTAATCGCTGGCGCATGGGAAAGCCCCCGCAGAAAACACAGTGTGCCGGACCCCCAACCGCATGGGACAGCCTTTTCAGCCAATTATATTATGGTTACATTTGCTAGAGTGGTTTTACTCTGCAGTGCGGTCTTGCCAACATCTTTGTTTAATTTAAACTCAGCATTTTTCTCTTAATTTCATGGAGGTCGGTAAACAAACACGTAAAGATTTTACTAAATGATGTATTTTGTATTTGAGTGTGAATATTTAAATTCTTTGCACCTCTTAGTAACATTATTTTACATTTGTGGGTGTACCCGTGTAAGAAGAAACGTTCTTAGAACGCTGGCCAACGTTCTGTAAAAGTTCTATCTTTAAAAGTTAATAATAATGTTTTTATGTACGTGTACATGCTTCTCAGCTGGCATGGTTTCTCATTGGCCTCAAATGTTCCTTAACCCCGTATGCAAACATGACACAGACGCTGGTCTGTACCATGAGAACAGACCTGTGTGCTTTACCACAACAGAGCGTAAATAGCATGAAGCGCTTATAGCGTAAAAGACCATATTTTTCACACTCGATAATCAAGCGTGTTTGTTTACGTAAGTGTGCGCATGTTGACCCGGCTAAGACAGGAAGTCGAGCCTGTGAGCATAAACTCCCCGAGAACAGGTATTAAAATCTGAGGTGGCAATTGAGCTGTGAAGATAGGAATTGAAAAGGGAGTCGGGGAATAAACCCTTCTGTTTTATAACCTTCCCCATGATGCACTGGGGTTTTACTGTGTGCACACATCATCTGCTTGATGCAGAGTGTTCAAGAGTGTGTGTCTGCATAAAGACTGCAAAGACGAAAGTGAGAAAAAAACCGAGTGTGTCAGTAACTGAATTTAATTAACCTCAATACTGTAAGTCTGTAACACCTCAGCCGGCTTGTTTCATACATCAGGAACAATGTTCAACAGTAGAACAAACTCACCTGAGAGGAACGTGTCCTGAAAAGACCTACTGTGAATAGCAATAATGTTCTAACCTGCATTTAGGTCTTAAGAATTCAGAGGCGCTTGGGGTATCATTAACATGCAGCGCTAGCATGTTGGCAATGATTTGCTGAGCGGTATGTACACACCTAGCGGGGAACGTTTTCTGAATGTTGGCTAACGTTAATGCTAAATCTCTTAAGGTTATCAAAAATGTTTATGTGGGAATGTTAGTAGAATGTTTTTAAACATATCAAAATCATTCTTAAATTGTTAGTGGAATGTTTTAAAAACGTTACCAAGTTTAACAAGTATATTTGTTGAATAATTAAATATTGCGTTTAACATGTTTACATGTTAGTGTCCATTTAACATGGATGCTAATAAATGTTACCATTTAACTTTTATTATTCAAACATTATAAAAACGTTCTTGCAACCTAAAATTGTTAGCTGGGAATAGGACAGGCTCCTCATATAGCTGACCAGTTCTGCAAATATTTGGTGTGTTGTACTGTTTTCAGTTACTGCATGTTGACAGCAAAAGTTTTGTGTTTTATGTGGGTATTTCCACCCATGCAGAAAATGTGCATTTTGCTCACAAAACGAATTCAAACCATAAACAAAACATGGCAGCATGTTATTTTCAGCATAATCTGTCAGCCCTTTAAGTCATTGATGCATTTCTGGTCATCTTTACTATCAGAGACCTTGCATGTATGCACACACACATACACATAATATAAGATCATGTCTTTAAAAATAATGAAGATTATTAAACAATTGCATCAATTCAAATCACTTTCTGCCCTTGTGTCGCAAGCAGAAAACTTAATTTGCAATGTCATTGCTGGTCCTTTATGCAGATAATGCAAAAGCAGCTTTATGTAATTTGTGTACCACACCACGACACGCATGGCAATGCAGCCCACGCTTCTTTTCATTACACAGTGCAATTTGGGACGCTTCCAAGATGGCACCCGCTCAAATTAAAAAGCCAGGGCTTGGCGGTCAGACGCCACACTGCTTAAAATTTACTGTCGTCTTTATCCTTTCTGCTTTTCTTTCTCAGATCACACTTGGCAGTTCGGCGGCTTCGCACGTTAAACACGAAAACCTCGGGCTGCCTCTTAACTCATGACTGCACCGCTTTCTGGTATATTAAACCTCGCAGGCAGGGCAACCAGATATTGGCCAGCAGATATTAGGGACAGCGCTGGTTATGATGAAGATGATGAGCAGAACTCGCGGACTGAGCTCAGCGCTGACGACACGCTGGCATTTGGCACTATTGACGTGGCTGCAGACAGACCCATGCGGAGAGAGAGAGGCCCCTGCTCGGATCGCCCGCCCGGGGGACGCTAATCTTTGTTTGCAGAGAAAATTGGAGCATATTCCACAAAGATAAGAGCAAGAAAGCCATTCAGAAAAATAAAAAGGAATTTGTGCGCAAACAGCCATTAAAAATTCAAGTTACCTCAGATGTCGTCTGCTAAGACCCAGCTAACAATTTTAGGTTATACAACGTTTTCAAAAACCATTAAGCAACAAAAATTTGAAAAACGTTCTCTGACCATTTTTAGGCGTTGTATTAACGCTATTGTTTTTTAATTCTGTAACATCTTAACGTTTCACTAACTACTTAAGAATTTTTTTTGACATGTATGCTATTATAGTGTTAAAGAAATGTTTAACTATCATCACCACAAGACTGCCTGTTGAGAGAATGCTAGCCAATGTTCTGAAAACATTCCCTGTTAGCTAGGGAAATCAATTTCTTGATCAGTCAAGTTTATTTTTCTTACCACATTGCCAAATGTTTTTTAAGCCCTGCTACACAATACATTTTGCTTCTCAAGTAAACAGATTTTGTTTTATGTATTTGGGCTGAAAGCAAGACATTTTGAAGAGACGCATTTACTGTGTATTCCAATACGTTTGTGTGTGTGTTTAGTGCGAATGCAAACACATGCACGTGTGTGTGTGTGTTTACAAGTAACAGCATGCGCATGTGCGCGCGTGCACCAATCCTTCCCATTGCAGTGGCTGTCCCTTCATTTCACGCTCCGTCGCATCCATGCGAATCCTCTTCCCAGGGCTCATTATCGGCTCTGTTCGATGAATGCGCAGCCGGGCGACGTGCGGGGCAGAACCCAATCGTTATTCATGCCCACCGCCGGTCAACACTGACGGCTGCATGCTGTCGTTTGCAATCTTATTATTCTCTCCTCACAAGTAACTAAGCAAAACCGCAAAAACAAATCCAGGATCAATGAGGTGCCGCCGCGCTGCCCGTGAGCTCGGGGAGAGACGCGACCTTCTTTCGCTGTATTAATAACTGCTGTATGTTCACCATGTCTCCTCTGGTTTTCTTTGGCAGGGCCCGCCAGCGCTCAGACGGCTGAGTTCGGCCATGTGCCCGACAACATTACTGTCCTGGAAGGGGAAAGCGTCATTTTGAGGTGACTTTCCACAATTTACACCTGTATCAGTTTATTATAATGTTGCTTCTGTTTAAGGGTGGGCGGAGTCACTAAACTCTTATGAAAGTAATTTCATGATTATGATATATATTTTACATCATATACATGTTATGTTGAGCAGATGAACTATAGGCCTGTGATCTGTAATGTTTTTGGTTCAAAAGAATCAGTTATTAAGTACATAAGATACATACAGTCTCTATATATGACCTCAATTCCCAACTGTAAGTTAGTTTTAATGATTTATAATTTCATAATTTTTAGAGAATGTTATTTTGCCTTCATTTGACGTCAACATACATCAACCTGCAATTTAATGTTTCAAACATAGAGGCGAAAGTTGAGATTGCAGCAGTATTGTAAAAGTCAGCTTACGGTATCTGCGGTCACGCTATATACCTTCATACCGCCCAGCCCAACGGGTTTAATCAAACCTGCCAGAGGCATCAAGTTAAGGGTGCATTTTAAAAATGTCATTTCACTCTAGTTTCTTGTTTGACAGGTTCCAGGCAGAAATGACTTGGTTGCAGTCTATCAGTCTATAGTTGAACTCTCGAACCGGCTGCCAGGGGTTTATATTTCCAAAAGCGCTGTGTTATTATTTCACGCACCTGCGCAGGGAAAGAAATGTGATGTCATATCGTGGTTTGATATGCTGAAAGTCAAAGCTGACGTTAATATTACTTCTATTTAAACCTCCTCATATATTTTTTTATATGGAGTTGAGAGCAGAACAGTGACGCCTAGAGGCAAGTTGTTTTATTACATGTAACTGGACCGGTTGGGTTACTGCTAGGCCCACACAGAACCAATATTTATATTATTATAACCTTTAATGTTTTAAGCAAAGTTGAACATGTTTAAACACCTTCTACAGAATTGAACTTTTTTAAGATTTTAAATCAAGGGAAAAGTCCAACTACTAACTAATAGCTACATGCCATCAAATACTAGAGTTTGATTGGCTGCAGAGCTTTTGATGTCATCAGAATTACTAAATGTTTTTTAAATGTTGAAAATCTTGTTCGTTTGCTGTCCTAAATGTATTTTACATGTTTATAAGTTGAAGTTTGTGTGTTGAGGTGTGTTGAATAATGTTTTTCTGAAGACTATTAGGTTTCAATACATTTTTAAAGCATTAGGGTGATGCTATAACATTAAAATAAGTAACGTTAGACAACATTGTGGGAACATTCCCTGTTTGCTGGGTGATGCCTATCACAACAAACCCATTATTGTGTCCCAGCTCAGCACCAGAACAACTGGTCCAGTTAAGTTTTGTGAATATTTACTGCATTTTCTCGTTCATTGGTCACGGTTTGGCACAAACGTGTTTTTTAAATCTTCCATCCTGCTCAGGTGTAAGATTGACGAAGAGGTCACTCACAAAGCCTGGCTGAACCGCTCCAACATCCTGTTTACGGGCACAGATAAGTGGTCCCTGGACACGCGCGTCTCTCTAGTGAACAACAACAACAGTGACTTCTCCATTAAAATTGAAAGAGTGATGGTGACAGACGAGGGACCCTACACGTGCAGCTTCCAGGCCAGAAACCAGCCCCGCACGGCTCACGTCTACCTCATCGTTCAGGGTACGTCTGCCGCCTGCTGTATCGTAACTCAGCCAATAAAACTGAAGCTGTAGATTTTAAAGGTAGGGGAGGCAATATTTGAAGTGGCTAGTGAAAGCAAGCTAGCCTTAGAAGCATAAGTTCCCGGCCTTTCTTCAGAGTGCTCTCCAACAGCACGCCTCCAACTTAATACATAAATATGCTGATGGTGGGTGGAGTTATGCAAATAAGCTTGGCAGACAATAGAACCTCAATGCATTGATTTGAAAACCATTTTAACATTTTATGTTGTATTTATATTTATTCATTTGACAGAAGCTTTTATCCAAAGTGACTTACAGTGAATTCAATGTATACGTTTTTATCAGTACTTGCGTCCCCTGGGATCGAACCCACAACCTTTGCGCTGCTAAAGCAATGCTCTACCAGTTGAGCTGCTACATTAAATGTATTTATACCACTTTGAAACTTTTGCTAAATGCTTTTAAATATAAACAGACTTTCAACTAGCATAACAAAAAAAATGTTCCAGGAAAAAAATAGTTTATAAAATAGTGCTTGTTAATTTTAAGTGCAAATATACATTGGATGGTCAGTTAAAAGATTGTGGCTCATCTGAGGCCGAGATGCTTATTGCATCACTTATGTAACTGTCTTTGCATATGAAACTGGCTCAGGAAAAAGTATCTTAAAATTGCATACTTCATCTTTAAGCTCTGAGCTGATAACCTGAAGGTTGCTGATTCAGACCCCATAAGGAGACATGATGAGCCATCACCATTGTGCCCTTGAGCGAGGCAATTAACAAACTTGTTCAATTCCACGCACCAGAGGGATTGTCCCAATAATACATGCACTTAAGTCGCTTTGGATAAAAACATCTGCTAAATGACTACTTACTTCATCTAGAACGGGTAGAGGAACGTCCCTGGTGGGCCGGAGTAAAGTATGCACTTATCTTTAAGGAATAATTCACACTAAAATGAAAAATGTGTCATCATTTACTCTTCCTCACGACGTTCCAAACCAGTGAAGCTGTTTATCTTCTGCGGAAGGAAATATTGTAGAAGATCCAGAGAGTTTAGTTGAGTAGAGATTGGTCGATATTGTGTTTTCCTAACTGATAATAATGAGCGTCGCTTTTGTTTATGCTTTTAACAGAACAAATGTTTAACCGATTCGTGTCACAGACTGAAATTGGTGTTATTATGAACATTAACATAATGTAGTGCTCATGTTATTTAAATTAAACCCAGCAATTTTAGGTTGTAAGAACGTTTCCCTAACATTTCTATTAAGTAACATTAATGTTAGAAATGTTGTTTTGAGGTTCTAGGAGCGTTTAGAACATTCAGCTTAGTTATGAAAACCTTTTTAATTCGGTAATGTTTTAAAACATTTTACTAACTTCAGAATATCGTTTTTGATGTATATACTGTAATATATACCATTACCATTATATAACATATACCATTATATACCAAAATATTTGGATAACTGTAAGATAACTTTCAGAGAATGTTAGCTAATGTTCTGAGAGCATTCTCCGTTAGCTAAACCAGGTTATGTCATGCAAGGCAAGCTTTAATTTCTGTGATGAAGAGTCACTCAGGCTTGGAATGGCGTGATTGTGAGTAAACGATGCTACATTTTTCATTTGTGTCTCACTTATTTTTTTAAAGGCAGGATCGAAGAAGCGCACAATTCTATAGGGCCTTCAGAATGATTGACAGCTCAGGGCGGGACAGGGGCGGGGCCGACTCGGGTCTACAGCAAAATGAATAAGAGTTGTAGTGATCTGCACTGACATGATTTATTGGCACCGGCCGTTCGCCTGATAGATTGCTCGCATTTCTCCCTCACCCGCAGCCCTGCCTCTTCCAGACGCAAGTTGTCAATTGTTATGTATATTGCACCTTGTGCAGTACATTTTCCTGCAGCACAAGATTGAAAATATCAAAGTGAAAAATATTCCAAAGAACATGACTTGGCCGACTCCATCCTGCGATGCAGGGAGGGGGCGTGTTAAGAATGCATCTCCAGCGTGTTGTTGGCCAACCAGCGGGCAGAACCATCTTCCCAAACACAGCCTTTTATCTGCAACTAGAGCTTTGCAGACAGATGACCATATTTGCTCGATACCATTGTGCCCTCAATTTTAGTGGTACTGCGATATGGGAGAAAATAATTACACCCCCCAGTCACTCCAGCAACACGAATGGATCTGCTTTGGGTCCAATCTTTACTTTATCGTTACAAGTATTTTGTCCTGCTGGAAAGCTGAAAAATGGACCTGACTGAGAACGCCTTGCGGGCCAAATTTTTGGCCATCTTCATTAAAGCTTTGATCACAGGCCATTTAAATTCAAGGACCATCTCATTATCTGTGCTGCCTTATGCATTGCCCTCCGCTTTGGGAATTTGGAAAAAAGGGCCGATTGGAATCGTTTATAAATCTTGAAACAAACAATCGCTGGTGTTTGGGCAAATGCTTGTGGTCTGTTTTTAAAACTAAGATTAATTTTGACATTAATTAATCTATAATGCATTCACTGCTTTAATCTGTGCTTCTATTAATCACAGTGATTAATAACTTGTGATTGTCTTTGACAGTTCCAGCCCGGATAGTCAACATCTCGGAGGATAAATCTGTAAATGAAGGCGATGATGTGAATCTGTTCTGCCTGGCGGTGGGCAGACCAGAGCCCACCGTGACCTGGAAGGACTTTAAATGTGAGCTGCTTTTCCATGTTTTTCAGTTTATAATAAGTTTTCAGTTTTACAGTGTCGTCTATCCTGCATCC
The DNA here is from genome assembly GCA_036877545.1 of Yasuhikotakia modesta. NCBI lineage: Eukaryota > Metazoa > Chordata > Actinopteri > Cypriniformes > Botiidae > Yasuhikotakia > Yasuhikotakia modesta. The sequence goes on along the minus strand of JBAJNP010004938.1, from coordinate 17,498 downwards.
TGCAGGCTGAAAGAAAGGTCTCATTTTGAAGGCGGCGCCCCCGAGAGGTTGCATTTGTTACCGTTATTATTGTATTTACGGAATAACGTTCTGAGAGTTTTGAGAGCAAAACACTTAACCAAAAAAGGTTACGCAGAGGAATATACCGTTGAGCCCATTGCATTATGGGATACATACATATTCCTAAATGTTAAAGGGCTACATGTTAAACTCAGAGCAGCATGTTGGTATAACAATACAAATATCTTTCTGTCATTTCAAGCTTGGATTTCATTACAGGTAATTGCAGCCACAAGCCGGGTGATAATTGTCAACACGTGTAATCTTCATCTTCGTCGCTGTTATCTGCCCAGCGCAATATTAATAATCGCGGTTATCATTATCATACGGTTTATAACTTTCATCCTCATAGTCAATATTAGCAACATTCATTTTCAGCAGTTAAAATGAAACGAGAGACATGAGTTTCATTAAACGTTGGCAAGGAATTATTACAGGATGTTTGATCATTATTTACCCTCATTTATTTTTCCATTGATCCTTATCCATTGAAATCCGCTTGGGTGTCACACAGTAGGTCCAGGATAAACAAAACAGCCAAAATGAGATGTTACACGAACACACAAACACTTGTTTTCATGTTTTATGGGGACATCGCTAGATGGGATCATTTTAAACTGAACAAACTGTGTTTTGATCCATCACTAAAAACTTTATTCTGTAGGATTTATCAACTCGTTCCCTCATAGGAAAAAAAATAGCCCCACAAAGTTCAGAAGTTACTGGTGTTAGTAAACTTTGGTTTCAGTAACGTAGTGAACACACACACACACACACACACACAATGTTTAAGATACTATTGTATTTTTGGAAAAACTACAAGATAAATAACTATACTGTGGTATAAGATTTTAGCACCACCCACTAATGTCTGCAAATTTCTGGGTCTGCAGTTTATCTCACTCAGCGTTTCCTCAGCAGCCCAAAACCCACCCACTGACAGGACAGAAATAAAGGGGAGAGAGAGAGAGAGACATTGTTATTCAGTGCAGATCAGTGTGGTGGAGCCTATTGGCTGCCAACCGCAAGGCGAGAAAAGTGGGGCGTGACTCCGCCGAGAAAGAGAAACGCCATCTGGACCAGTTCATCACACTGCAGGGAAGCAAGACAGGGTGAAATGACATCACAATCTCATACCTGTCTGCTGTTGCCCCACCCACGTCACGTCGGCAACAAAACACCCTGGAGACAGGTGACACACCCACTCCGTCTTTATTAGGTGTCTGTTGAGTGACTAAGTGAAAACCCACATTGCACATGCCCATCTACAATGACAGAAAATAGGCATTATTCGTGTGTCAAGCTGGTGGGTTTTTTCTTTGGTCAGCCCACGGTAATTCTGTCCAAACCGTGCTAACTGGCAGACGTGGGCCGTGTACAGACAGCTAAGTTTTTGTTTTGAGAGTGGCAACCGCGTTTATACGCAGGAGAGAATTGCTGAATTATTGTTCTGTGTGTGTTTAGAATGCAGGAGCGCGTTTTAGACGATAATACATTAGTGACTGAAAAAGGCAATTTTTAGTAACGCGCTGCGGACGGAAATGCTGTGTTTGATGGTCTTTAAACTGCTGTGCGGATCTCTCTGGACCGTGATGTATGAGAACTGCTAGCCTGCAGGGCAGATGGGAGCATCTCTGAAAGAACAAGACAGACTGCTATTAGCATGGAGTCAAGAGATGTAGCTTTGTTTGTGTGATTATCCAACACCTCAAACGAGCTGTCAGGGTTCGAATGAGAGCGAAGCAGCACGCTAACCACTGACAGAGCGCAGCCCTTGCCAGATCATTGATTACATTCCATGAGAACGTTTAGCTTGAGTGCACTGTAAGTTTATATTAAACAGTTAATATTAAACATTAATGAAGTTAAACAGAACCAAGAATTTACAGCCAGTATCAGCTTGTGGTTCTAGGTCACAGTTCATTTTCAATGAGCCGGGCGGACGGGTGGAACAGAGTTCGGCACGATCTTAGGAAGGCGTCACGGATGAGCGAGAGAATTGGGCCGCGGGTTTGTGAGAGTGTGTGGAACATGAGCGCCTGTGTTGCTTAAGCCAGGATAAACCATTCAAAGAATGTTTATATGTTATGAGGGATTAACATTGTGTAATATTAACATTGTGTAATATTAACATTGTGTAATTTATCTTTTAATGACCTGTGTGTGTGCATTTATGTGTGTATGTATTTATTTATTTGTGTGTGTGTATTTATGTGTGTATGTATTTATTTATTTATTTGTGTGTGTGTGTGTGTGTGTACACAAGTAAAATGTATGTGTGTGTGTGTGTGTGTGTGTGTGTGTGTGTGTGTGTGTGTGTGTGTGTGTGATATGTATGTTGTTATGCAAATTAAATGCTGTAATAATATAAAATTAAAGTTAAGTAACAGTTCAAAAAGTGTTATTTTTATACAGAAGTTAAATGTGTTTTAAAATGAATACACACTGTAAACTGTTGATGCTGCATTAATATGGTCTGATTGTGTGACTGTTTGTGTGGGTCTTTGTGGGGGGCACAGAAGTGTTTATTGTATAAAAGTGACATCATTATAAAACATCAGGGAAATTGGTGAAATGGCACAAATCATTTTCTGTGGTAGCAACACAAGTTCATCCACGTTAGGAAGGCCTTAACTAAAACCTGCCTCCACGTTTTACCAGCTGCGATTGTTTCATTGCACTGTTATTGTTTAGCCGTCGCGACTAGCAGGGGAAACGTGCGCAGCCGCGTGGGAATTTTGTTTCAGCCGTGAGAAATAAATACAAATACCATCCATTTAGTAAAAATCTGCCTCAGTCTCTTTACCTGTAAACGCTTGTTGTCAGAAAAAGATTTTTCCTCCAAGCAACTTGAAATGGGTGCTCAGACAGCGAAGATGTCACAAGGGAACGATATTTATTACGCTAATGGAATGAGTGAATACGGCTTCTGTAAACCCCGGCTGCGTGGCGTCTGCAGCTGCAAATAATCCTCTTCAGTTCAGTAGCTGCGTTAATAATCCCCAGCAATAATCTTCCATTAGAAAAGGCAATGAATTTGTGCCACAAAGTCCCCATGGTTGTGAATTAAAAGGTGCGCGGCTGCCTTTGTGTTTTCTGTCTCTTGATTGGTTGCGGCAAGAGAGACTGAATACTAACAAGTGGATTATTCTAGTTGACAGAGATTGTGCTATTCAGCAGTCTGGTTATATAGTTACATAGTTAAAGAAGAACACAATATTCTGGCATGAGAACATTAGGGCAGCGCGCTTCTGTAAAAGCGCCGTGGTTCTATTCCGGCTGTCCCAGCTAACAGAAAACGTTCTCAGAACATTGAGCAACGTTCTCCAAAAGTTCTTTCAAAAGAAGTCAAAAACGTTCCTGCAGTAACATTCATAATATGTATTTAAATGTAAAATATTTAAATGTAACTTTTTTATTTGACTTTTATTTAATGTTTAGTGTATTAAATATTTAAGTTTAAATAACAGTCTTATCGCCAAGCAAATAACATTAATCCAGTGTCTAAAAAACGTTTTAAGTGTTTACAACAGATTTTTACAACCATAAGTTGTTAGTTGGGGTCACTGTGCTAACCCACTTTCATAACACAGCAGCAAATGTGCCCTTGTCTCCTCGTATCTGAAGATTTGTGTCATGTTTTTTCATCCTGCTGGAGGGAAAGAAGCATCTCAGAGGTGCGAGACAGTCTGTTTGTAGATCACAATGGCCTTAAAAAAAGCTTGGTGATGCATTTCCAGCAAACATTTCTCTGATGTTTATCAGAGGGCGACACAGACTCGTGTTTCTTATCAAAACCTTTCTGTTTATTCCGTGGACCGTGTTTCTTTCCTCTGTCTTTTATTGCCATTGTTTAATATGGTAATTTTATTCTGTTGAGGTTAATTCGAGTTTAAAGCGTCGTTATTTCTGCTCCGCTAGCGGCACCAAACAGAACTGCAAAAATAACTGGAGAAGATCGTTCGTCACGAGACGCTTTGAATGTCGGCGGAGTCGCGTCTGTCGCAGCTGAAATTTCAGTTTGATGTTTGAAGGTTAGAACAAGTCTTGTGTAGTTTCAATACTTAGTCACCAGCATATATAAAATATGAATATATATATTAATTTTATATGCCTTGCCACAGTACTGTATTATCAGTGGTTGCCTGGCAGTTTCCTGGTAGTTGTCAAGAGTATTTTGGGTGGTTGCATTGTCCAAGTCATTGTTGCTAAGCAGGTATTAGACATCTCAGGCCAACATGTCTGTTTTTATTTTAAAAACACTCCTGTGTGTCTATGAGTGGCAGGGTGTTATATGGTTGGCTGGTTGCTAAGGTGTTCTGAGTCATTGCTAGGGCATCTCTAAGATGTTTGAAAAGTGTTCTGAGTGGTTGCTGTGCTGTTTCCAAACACGCTTCCTGTCTGCCATTGATTGGCACATTGTTATATGGTTGGGTGGTTGTTAGGTGGTTGCTAAGGTGTTCCGAGTCATTGCTAGGCCATCACTAAGGTGTTGCAAAAGTGTTCTGAGTGGTTGCTATGCTGTTTCTAAGCAGTGACTAGACAGGCAATTTTTCTCATGCCAACATGACCGTTTTCCTGCATGTTAAAAACATTCTCCTCTGCTATTGATCTGCAAACATGTCGTCCAGCCTAAAAATCCACACCACTGGTGTCATTATCCACTCAAACACAGCGCGATTCTGTTCAGTGCTGATGGCGGTGCCAAAATTACACACACTTCACCTTTAACACCGTGGGGATAAATCTATAAGCACTGGGTGAGCAATTCAAGCTCCATTGTTGAAGAATTGAAGTTCTTTCTCAAATAGTTAAAGAAAAATGATTATTATCTCTTGTCTAGTAGTTACAGAGCTGGGCTTAAATCCCAAAAGAGGTCGTCTGTGAACATTAAATCCGCTAAAGTCCCACGTCACCGCCGCGCCCCACAGCGATACATTCAGGGGCCGGTTTCCCCGGGGGACCGTCCTGTCGCACACGAACCGAAAGTCGCTTCGGAATAAAAATGCCCATGATAAATAGAGAGAATAATTTTTCACTGTGTCTGCTGAACGTGTCCTCAGGCCTTTTTTTGTTCAAAATAACAATGTGAAACATTGCTCACCGCACACCCTAGAACATCTTAGTTGTGTATCGCACCCTGTACGACATTGTTCACAGGGATGCAGTGTGTGTTCAGTCAGCAGGAATGTGGTGTGTGTTCAGTCACCAGGAATGTGGTGTGTGTTCAGTCACCGAGATGCGGTGTGTGTGTGTTCAGTCACCGTGCTCGTCTTCTGTCTTTGCAGATGGTCTGATGAGCGAAGGGGAGTTTCTGGAAATCACAGAGATCAAACGTCACCAAGCAGAAGAATTTGAATGTATCACCAACAACGGTGTCGCACCGCCACACACCCGCCGCGTCAAGGTCACCGTCAACTGTAAGTCTCACACACACTCTTCCTGTCAGAAACACACAGTGACATTTTAATGATCTGTTTGCAGCCGCTCTGGGCTGCTGTAATAGAAACGTCAATTGGATTTCAATTGGCTGTCTACAGAATTACACTCGGGCTGTAACTTTTGATGATATCTGCTGTAAATGTGTTTCATTACTGTACTGTGATTTTGTACTTAATTGCATTTTTTCAGTTTTACAGTTTCATGCAAACCTTCCAAGTGCAAAGTAGAATTTAAATCTCAGATCTTACTGTATCAATAATCGTTCTTAATCAATGTTTTGTCTTGTTGTTCAAGATAAATTAATCATTTCAATTAACATTGTTAAACATTTAACATGTAAATTAACGTTGTTAAAAAATACACAAAAATGTTATAAAGGTATTTCTTTGTTTAAATAGTTCCCTTACACTGTCCTGATTTCCTTTGGTAAGATTATAACAATTATAATAGTGTTTTATAATTAGATTTATCAGTTCTAATTCACATAAAGAAAAGCACAAAGTGTAACCTGCAATTTTTAAGTTTTAAACAGAGATGGCAGCAGAGAGTCAACAGTTACATCTAAAGTTTATATTATAGCTTGACACTTAATTCATATTTAATCACTGAAAATAATCATTATATTTTTCATATCCTTGTGTCTTTAGACCCACCGGTAATTACAGATGTGAAGAATATGCCTGCGCAGCTGGGGAAAACCGCCATTTTGCGCTGTGAAGCTATGGCCGTACCCACGGCGTCATTCGAATGGTACAGAGATGACAAAAGGTACGATTTTGTTCAAGAGATGATAGGAACAAATCGAGAGGCCCGTGCTCAGACTCGCAGGAAATGGCACGGAAGTGATTTAGCGTGAACTCACCTCCGCTAATGTGTGATCTGTCATATTATTTCATCCTCAGGCCGGTGGAGAGCGATAACACGCTGAAGATTAAAAACGAGAAGACGCGTTCCCTGCTGCTTTTCACCAACGTCACGGAGAAACACTTCGGCAACTACACCTGCTTCGCCTCCAACCGACTCGGCGCTTCGAACGCCAGCATGTTACTGTTCAGTAAGTTCCCTTTACACCAAACGCACCGACAGGAAAAATCCGAAAGCGCTCCCCCCGTGCTTTCCAAACATTCATATATCCACAAAAGCACAAAGTCAAGCATAAACAAACAGCCTACAGGAAGTGACTTTCCACAAAATAGGTGAAAGCGCAACTCTGTCTCTTTTCCAGAGGCTGGTAATGGCTTGTGTCTGTTGAAGGCAAATGATCTGGTGTTTAATAATGCAGAACTCGAGGCGTCTGTAGTTTAACCCTAGTTCTAATGTGAAGTATTTTTAAAAAGTTTCTGGCTGCGACACATACAGCAGCAGCGACGCGTTCGTCGCAACTGCCTTCGGTCATCCTGGAGAACTCCCACTTGCCAGCGCCGGTCATTAGTACAATCTGACGTGTGTTTGATGCATTTGGGTCCAAATAAAGGCCAGTTTAATATTTCTTTCTCAAGAAAAAACACACAAAGAGACTTTTAGTTCTGCTGCGGCAAAAAAATGTAGAGCAGATGTGCATTAGATGTTATTGATGTTTTTATGCATTTTTCTGTTGCCAAAAAGAACGATGGGAAACGCATTTTTACAGCACGAGTCTGTCACTTCATAAATGTGTTGAATGAGTGAGTCAGGCTTGTAATCAAAAGGTTTCTGGTTCGATTCCAGGACTGGCAGGCAGTAACTGAAGTGCTCTTAAGTTTTTGCAAGGCATCTAAGTGCCTCAGAGGTGCAAGTTTTTTGTAGATCACAATGAACGTAAATAAAGTTTGGTGACACTTTGCCCAACACACATTTCTCTAACCACTGAGTCCTGCCCACTGCTGCGAGTGTGTTTCAGGTCACATTTCCGGTATGAGTGACCACATCTGACAAAATGCTCATCTTAAGATCATTCCAACATGACCTGAAGGCAGTACGTTCAAAGATGGCTGTCCCAGCTAACGCATTTATGTTTTAATTTTTATTTCTATTAACTAATTTAAATGTTTTGTAGTAATGTTCAAAACGTCCATTTTTTAGATGTTATGTTAGCGTTATTGTTTGGTTGTAGAAACGTTATTTAAATATTTTAAATTGTACTTTTTTATATTTGCCTAGTAAAGGAATAATGTTTTTAATATGCATTATACAATGTTATGAAAAGTTACTTCATGAACAGTTTGGGGAACATTAGTCAACGTTCTGAGAACGTTCCCTGTTATCTGAGGCGCCCATTGATGTTATTTACCTTCCAATAAGCTTCCAATAAATGTGTTGTGTGTTCTGTGGAAAAATATTTACTTTGAGCCGCTACCTAAAGCCTCAGTTCTCTGAAATTAAAACGTTTGAAAACTGTTTCTCTTTTACAGCTTTGCTTTATTGACAACAGGACCTCAGGGATTTATAATATCTGCAGCTGAATGGAAACGACAAGTTCACAATAATAAATCTTATCTACTATTTACCACTAGGGTTTTGTTAATAAAATACAGACAGGTCAACCTGTATTCACTTTATAACTAGGAGCCATCAGTTGTGGACTCCCCAGTAGGGGCAGTTGTTGGCTGCCCAGTAATGGGAAGTTGTGGCCTCCCCAGTAGGGCAGTTGTGGCCCCCCAGTAGGGGCAGTTGTGGCCCCCCAGTAGGGGCAGTTGTGGCCTGCCCAGTAGGGGCAGTTGTGGCCTGCCCAGTAGGGGCAGTTGTGGCCTACTGGATAGTGAGTTGGGCTTGTAATCAGTAGATTGCTGGTTCGATTCCAACTTAAAGTGTGTGTTCACTCCTCTCTTGTGGTGGTTTAAATGCAGAGATTACATTTTGGTTTAGGGGACTGGACAGGTAAACTTTAAATTTTTTTGGTTTTTACTGTGTTTTCTTGACCTTTAACAGCTTTAATAATTTACCTTGCAGAGCGCTAGATAAATGTCAGTTTATCAAAACAAACCAATCAGACGAGTCTTGGGGCGGAGCAAATATCTTACATGTACATGTCTTCCAGTTTATCTAAAAGTGATGTAAGCAATTTCAGATTGCTTCTGATTGGTTATCATCAAATTTAAAGCATTTCTGATTGGATAAAACCTGGGTAGATTTATACAGGTGGGCAGTAATTGCAGCATTTTCTGTTATTCTACAAATGAAAATAGTTTCATTTTTTTAAAGCTCTTTCTTTGCTAAATATAATTTACCACAAAGCGTTTGTTGTTTTCTAGCAGTTAGCCTCTGATTACTCCTATTTATTTAATCAGAAAAAATGATGAGATGTTTAAGCTGTTACTGCTTGTAGTCAAATGAATTTCTCCAGACATAAACAACCAGTAAGTGTTGCATGTCAGTTCTGTCATCGCATTTTCAAATGCATTTGAAAGATTTCCATTAAACGCTGGGTTGTATACACATTACTTCTCATTACCTGCCTAAATCTTGTTTATAATCTCATAAAATGGCCTGCAATACTTTCTGCTTTAATTCTTCTGACAAAACGTGTTACAGTAAAAGGTTTTAAGGCAAGTATTCAGTTAAATAAAGCTTTATCACATTTATATTGTTTTTTCACAGAAACTCAATTTATCATTTCATATTACATACCTGAGATTAAGTTAGCAGTCTAAGGCCTGGTATCACAGACAGAGCTCAGAAAAACCAGGAATAGACTGAAGTTAAATAAGGACGTTTACATTATTTTTACAAATGTGCCTTAGAATGAAACATTACTGGTTGAGACAAAACAGTGGCACTATAATTTTTTAAGATATCTTAGTGCAAGTTGCTTTCAGTTAAGACAGCTCAGACGTGTTTAGTCTGAGACTAGACTTAAGCCTAGACTAAGATGCTTAATTGCTGTGGCAAAAAAGCACATCAAACTGACTTTTTTTTCATCAGATTTAGGCCTTGGTGCAAAAGTGACTTTTTAAAGGCAACCTAGATTGAAACTGTTAGCAGACGCAGGCAAAGGCACTGTGTCAACTTTGTAATCTTTGTAATATCACAGCTTCCAAGACGCGTCTCCTGACCTTATGGAGTAAACTGACAGCAGAGCACTGAGTGGAAATTTTCGGTGAAGACAGACTTCAATTCTGAGCTCTTTATACACAGAATGTGCCGGAGAGAGTCAGAGGAAGAGGAGGAGGGCCGGGTCACGGTGAAACCGGTGTTTATGGAAAGGAACCAAAATATTGTTCCACAACAATATTATATAGGAGAGATAAAAAGAGTTTTTGGTCGAGTGATGCAGTCGGCTGATAGAACCGGACAGAAACGCTGCTTGTCATGGATTAATTAACAAAACTAAACCAGTGTTTTTGCAACTGAAAATGTAGGCCTGTGTGATATAGATAAATCAGTTATATCTCAGTGTTTTATATATATCAGTATATATCAGTGAACACCAGCTCATTAAAGGTCATTTTAATTATAAAATAATAAGGGACGCACTATACCGCAATGCAGCGTGAACTTCATCAACTTCCCACGTGTACGTCATCCACCAAATCCCTCCTGTGGTCCGTGTTTCCTCCCCCAATTTCTTCTTTCTGCTCTTTTCAATCCATCTTTTCTATTCTGTGGCCCATTATGTCGGCGCGCCGCTCTCCCATCGTTTGTCCTGCTGTATTTCCCGCTCTGTTGTGTCCTGTTAGCTCAGGAAGTCATCAGTCGCTTCTCACCCGTCATTCCTCACGCTGAGGCCCTCAGTGAGTGATTCCTGCTCTTTTCGTGCCGCTTTCTCTCTTTTCTCATTCTCTTTTCTCATTCTCTCTTCCATTATCTCTGCGAGTTTTCCGGCGATGAGTCACCCGTCATCGGTTCATTCATCACGCGGCAGTTTCCGTCGTGTGTCATCGCCTCGTATCTTCCATCAAACAGCTCAGTGTCTTTTACTGCATAAACACCTGAACTCAGAGACAACTAGACAGTCATGCTACTAACTAGCTGTTTTCAAAAGTAGAGTTTACAATAACTTCATAACAAGTAGTGTAGTAGTGTCACAGATAGATACATTTTATTTAGATACATTACATAGGTTACAAACGGAGCTATGATACATTACATACAGAGATACATTTTATTTATTTTTATATATATATATGGATATGCACACATATATAAACATAATTGAACAATATGTACTATATTGTTCATATGTATTGTACAATATATGCATGTACATATAAACAATATGTACATGCATATATTAATTTATATAAAAATTATATATATATATTACCCAACAGATAATCAGGGCTCTCTTTAAATAATTAAATGCATCATATTATTCAGGCTGGAGTTCAAGTGTGTGTTGCATTGTGAGTTGGCTCACATTCCTGTTTGCATACTTGTGTGAAGTACTGCAGTGTCACTGTTCATGCCGCAGTGCATTATGGGTACTTGTTCACCCTGTAGCAGAAGTGTAGCACCATTAGCTAGATCCTGTGAGTTTTTGTTTGTGTTTTGATTCAGTCTTGTATGTTTTTTGCATAAAAACATGCTTATAGTTTTTTCTGATGTGGGTGTTAAGCGCTAACACATTTTATTTATAATAAAATGTATTTAATGTATTGTAAATATATCATTTTAGATATTATGAAACATTTATTTGTAATCATAAGTACATGTACAGTTAAAATGGTCGATGTTAGCAATGCTAGTTACTTTTGCTAGGTTTTAAACGTGTTTCCCTAATGCTAACACTGCTTCTCTCTTGCAGTGCCTGGAGCCGTGTACGGAGGCGGCCCTTCTCTTCACGCTCGTTTATCAGGAGCAGGTCTGTGGTTCTGCCTGTCCGTCTCTGTTCTGATGAAGGTCTAAAACTTTCCTGCCTTTGGAAGGAGTCTAAATACGAACCCATCACTGTGAACAAAAAGAAATTATGCATTGATCCAGGAGCCATCGCTACATCTCTCGGTCATTCCTTCCTGTTTTCCCCTCATTCAACCCCGTCGCATATCACCGCTTCAATCACCTTCCTGTTTCCGATGACGGTCACCTTTAACGTCCAAACCTGACATGTGATGCAAACGAAAGGAACGACGCGTGGACTGCTGGGTAATGTTACGGAGGTTCAAGTTTGGTGTTTATCGTGTGCGTGCTGGACATGCTGTCTGTACTCTGTGGGTTGTAAATCTGTGACGGTGTTGACAGCAGTGGTTACGGTGCTGAAGATCAGGTGAGCCTGTAGAAGCGGTCGTTGAAGGATCACCAGCGAGGTTGTTGGCCGTTGACTCTCAGATCTGACCGCAGAGATCTGAGTTGGTTGGTGTCGCATTTTCACACACGTAGCTACTATGAATGATGTCAAACTTCATCTTTCATGTCTGGTAAGGGTTAACAAAAGGGGGCGTATCATCTCGAGCCCTTGTTGCATTCATCTAGAGGTCTCAACCCAAGGCAAACATCTGACCCCGTCCAGCCCCTCAACTTCAGTCTGTCTATCAAACAGACCCTCATCCTCAGTGTAAATATTTATGCAGTAGAAAGCCCCCATTTCACCGGCAAACACTACATTTCCCATAAGGCTCTCTGTTTCAGCATTTCAGCTTGGAGGATATTGCTGTCTTCAAGTCAAGAGCGATCGTATTTATGAAGCGAGCGCATACGTGCCACCACAGCATTGTAATTACCGGTGGAAAATTCTGGATTTTTTTTAACCCCCTGACATTCTGAGTTGAAGCAGTGTCGATGTGATGTAGCCATGGCTGATGTGGTATTGATCGTGACGAGTTGTAATTGTGAGTGTTGACTGTGCAGTATGTTTTTGTCACACATTTCATGTACTGTAAATGACGACCAAGCCTGCCAGAAATAATGAGCATTTAATCGATATTATGTGAGGCGTCCGGCTTGCGTGACCAAACCACATTTCCCATCATTCTCTGTGGCTGCCCGGCTAATGCGCACCATTTACTCGTTATTTCATAATGAAACGCTTCCTGTGTGTTTGAGGAAGTGAAAAATAGAAAGAAGTGTGAAACATGTAAGACATCTATGATATCATTATGATCTCTGACCTCATCGGTGTGATCCCAGGAGGACTTGAAGGCAGCAATATTTTTGGCATCTCTTGCCCTGAAGCAGTTCATCAACTTCCTTGTTGCTTGTGGATAGCATGTACCGGTTAGAAATGTCCCTCTTGTGACCTCACTTCCTGCACCGACCCCGTTTTAACCCCTGCACTGTGTACATTTTAATCTGCAAGGTTACTGCTTTTACTTTTTGGTGTTAATAATGAAGATAATAACGATGATGATGACAATGTTAATACGTATTTGAATAAATATGATAGTAATTCCATGTGAGAAAAAAATGACAGCGCTGATCGCAAGCCATGTGTGTGAAAATATTTTGTACTAAAAATCACATTCACTCAATGACAAAAAAAAGTTTTCGAAGTATTGTGCTGTTTTGCCATGATAAACTTTTTTTTAATGGAAGTAATTTGACCAAGTCCGTAAAGAAAGCAATCTCTGAAATGTACAGGCACTTACACACCGGAGAAAGACAGTTTGAGGGGTTGAATTGGATGATAATTTGAGTGTGTGGGACGGGTCAGTCAAATATATACAAATATAATAATAGAATCAGTCAGTCTGATCTGAACTTTTGGTCATATATTAGCCCAGCTAACAGGAAACATTCAAAGAACGTTGGCTTACGTTCTGTAGAAGTTTATAAGTTCTTTTATTATCAAAATTGTTTTTGCAGTAATGTTAGGGGAATGTTTTCTGAATGTTTTATATCAAAACGTTACTCTTAAGTAGTTAGTGAAATGTTTTAAAAATATTGTAGATTTAAAAAATCAAATAGTGTTCTTTAACCAGACAACGTTAATCTAACATTTAAAAAACTGCCCGTTTCCTTGAACTTATGGAACCTAATGGTAACGTTAGGGAAACGTTCTTACAGCCTAAAACTGTTAGCTGGGAAATCATTTTGTAATTAGTTGCTGTGCCCCATTGAAACGAATGGATTCGTCAAATTCTGGTGTGTAGGTGCTTTAAAGTCATTTCAAACGTGTATGTATTGAAAACCTTTTCCATGCTGTTGATGGCTGTAATGTATGATAATCTATTCTGCCGTAATGACGTAACGTTCATGTCTCGCTCAACAACGTAACCAAACCACAGTATCTTGAAATGTTGCGTTTCATTCACGAGGACGTGTGCATCTCATAACATTATATATGCGCTTTGGGGATGCCAACAAAGTTCCCAACCCGGGTGTCTGGATTTCAGGAGAAGTTTTGTGTAAAAGTTTTCTTGCCAACTGAATGAAACGCAGCATTTGAGTCAGTAAATCGCCTCTCCATCTTTTTTTAATATATACGACAAGAGAATGAGATTAGCGGGAGATGAAGATGTAATTAGCCAGCGGCTGTGACTCGCTAAGCAAGCGGACCGTCATTTTCTGTCTGTCCCCCATCTGGAGGAAGGCAGAGCTCATAAATCAAGCTCAGGCCGGGCGCTGACAGGATCCTCTTCAAGGACAGCTGTGGCTTTGACTAAACCCCAATGCGGAGTCCGATCTCCTACACACGCATTAGCGCCACTTAAGAGCACGCAGTGAAGAGGCTTTGACGTGGCGCAGCGGTGCGCGTCTTAACGCGCCACGGTCGCCGCCGGACTTTACGCGTTGACCCGGCATGAGCGCTGCGTTCCTGACCGCTCCGTTTGTAAATACTATAATCACGTTGCGTCTCCCCTAATACGTGTTTCGTTATTTTATTTCAAGCAGCAATAACCCCAAAATAAAATGTAAACGTGGTTAAAGCCTGATTTTGCCAGTTTGATGGGCGCTGCGCCTTTTTTTATTAGGCTAACAGATTTAGAAACGATGTTGCGTTTGTTCCTTGCACCCAGATGGGAGGAGATATTGCATACAGTGAGAAATATTAACTCATCCTTTCGGTGTGATGACTGTAAATGAGAAACCGGCTCCCTGCACCTGTGCAGTGTATAGAAACCGCGTACCGCAGGGCTGTTTGGTTTCACCTGGGAGGCTGGTTCTGCAGAGTTGAGCCCCTTCCTTCTCAAATACCCCTGAACCAGCTAATCACGATCTTTAGGGTCTCTTGAACTTTACAAGCAGGTGTGTGAGAGCAAGGCTGAGGCTCAAAGCCCACCAGAGCGGAAACTAAACAGCCCTGACAAAGTTTAGCCTGTGTTCACATTGCGTTGCACCCCAAATGTTTGGGCTTAACATGTATTGCTATCTTTACATTACATAAAAAAGGATTAAAAAAGTGGCATTTGATTGAAAGGAACAAACACCAAATTATCATATAAATGATGCTTATAACTAAGAGTTATTTTGTTTAAAATAACAAAGATTATGTGGACACTCATTGTCCAGCGTTATTAGAACAAACATGGGGAACATTTGAAAGACTGGCTAACAGGGAACATTCTCTGAATATTTTCTAAAACGTTCTCTGAAAAACGTTTTTGCGGTAACGTTAATAGAATGTTTCTGATATAGCAAGAATGTTATTTTAAAGTTCAAAGTCATATTTGTGGCGTTTTTGTTAAACATTAGAGAAATGTTCTGCAGTCGTTCGCTTTTGTCACGATTCCAGCTGGTTGATGGTTGCAAAGTTAGTTGGTGAGAAGATCTGATTTGCAGAGGCTACTTGGTTAGTTATTTTAACTAATGGAACGACTTTCACACATTGTATTATTCATCCAAATGTTTTTGGCGGCCTCTGTATTTACATCTGGAAGTACATACGTGTTTCAATTTTAAGCACAAAGGCAGGTGATGGGGCAACACTATTTTGTTTGTTTGTTTTGTTCAACTTTTTATCTTGCTATAAGTCTGATTTTGTCTGCATCATTTTCTTCCTGTCACGTCCATGATGTCACAGTCATCACCCTTATGATTAGCTGTCCATGTTGTGTACATGTGATCTCAAATATACACAAACAAAAAAACAACGGAATGTACAAAATGTCGTTGCAATTCTTGATGTGGGTATAAAGCATGTAAATGTGTTGGGTGGCGTTTATTGCTTGTCTGGTATTGTGATCACAATAACTGTGAGAGATTGAGAGGGACTGGGCTGGAGATCTGCTGTGGAGGACAGGAGAAGATAGGATTTTGAATGGGATGTGCTCAGGGGAGATGGGAGGAACTGGCTTCGTATCGGAGGATGTAATTGGCCCTTTGCTAAGCTCCGCCCACTCTGTTATAGCTTCCTGGGATTTGAGCGTATGACCTTGGTGTTGCTAGCACCATGTTCTGCCAGTGTAGTTTCAGGAAAACTACACTCATCGCTCACTTAGAAGACAAGATTGTACAGTTTTGTTTATGATACTAGATGTATTAAACCGTATGTGAGAATATAATTGGTAAGATTAAGTTGTATATTGATGCTTTTCTGAGCAAACATCTAAAGTTGTCTGGGCAAAAATGTCTCTGTAAAAATTGAAGAATAAAATTTTAGATTTTAGCATTATTAAAAAACTGCAGAGACTGAATCAGATTGGACAGAACAGTTATCTAAGGTCGGATTGGTGGATAATATTTTAAGGCGGGGCTTAACGAATGATCAATTTTAAATGTCCTCTTGCAAATGATAACATTATTTACTTAAAGGGGCGTTTGTGAGATTTCAACAGTAAAATTGCTTGTTAATTTTGCATGTTTCTTGCCTGTTGCTCACGTCCGCAGATCTATGTGTCCCAAATGATGCCTCAGTATTAGAGACTATGGTATGAGAATGTACAGTTCTGTGTTTACAGTATATCAGCTCTGTTTTAAGATACTTCTCTCACTTGACCACTAGATGGCGGACATTGTCAAATCATTCCTGCTCACACATGATAAATTTCTAATTATTTTAGTCATGCAAGAGAGAATGTATTAATCCGTAACCCTTCCCTTAAGCTATGGAAGAATTATTTATTTATGTTTGTCAACAGCAGATAATGAAAAACTCTGGTCAGGCTATTTTTCCTTCAGTTCATGTTTCCTGCTGAAAATTTAAACTAGTCTGAATTTAGCCGGTTTCCCTATCTGAGCTGACATGTGCCCAAACCTCTTTAAAGCCATGAAAACCGGTTTGATGTCCAGCAAGCGGCTTGACTGGTTATGTTGTTTTTCCGCAGTTTGTTAATGTGTGACCAGCTGTATGTTTTATGTTTATATTGCAGTATAGATGCTTTATCCTGTATGTTACATAAACGACTGAAATATGTACAGAACAACCTTACAAATGTTTGCTTATTGATACTGCGTATCCTGAGGCAAAATATTGACCATTTGCATGTAATATACCATAGAATTAGAAAAAAGAGCAGGGGCAAATGTTAATCTGGCGGGGTAGTTAAAATTAAATACTGTTTATGACAGGAATATATATATAAACTATAATATGGAACAGATCCTTGTTATCGGTACCAGACTGTTGTCGAATGCAGGAGAGGCATCGCATTAAAAATGCAGGGATAATTACCAGCCCTAGGACAGAAACAAACTTTACACACATACACAGATTGCAAGCATGTGATACCTCTATTTTATCTGTGATAAACTCACAACTGAGGTGTCAAGAGGAGCAGGACAGTTACCTTCAAACGTCTGTGCCATTAACCTACACGTGAAATTTGTTAAAAACTCAGACAGCCTTTGTATACATGTTGATTATAACAGACTTGCTGAGGAAAATGTGTTTAAAAACAAACAAACTGTTGCCCTGCTATGTTGTAGTTGACCTGAAAGTTGACACTTAACCCCATTATAGTGCAGAATGCGACGCATGTTGCGCCGTTATGAATTGCGACTGAATTGCTAATCATCACAAATCTGTGAACACTGAACCTTTTAGCTGCGTAAGCTTAGCTTATTAGACCACAATTCATAATGCCATGCAGATGCATGTTGCGTTCAGCGAGCGATACTGTCAACCGCCTCCTGCTTCAGTTAGTTTCTGTTAGTTACTGGGCAAGTTCTTCAGACACAAACACATCCAGTTTAATGGCACAGAA
>JBAJNP010004937.1:0-31058 GCA_036877545.1 Yasuhikotakia modesta | reverse complement strand
ATGGACGGAACATTTACGGTCACGTTTGTATCGTTTCTCAGGATCAGCGTTTGGTGAAACACCAGCAGCTCCAGCCCAACAGAACACAGGTGTGTGTAGTTGGGGACCGAGCACTAATGTGCGAAGTCCCTATTGCTTCTTCTTCTTCTTCTCCTCACCAGGTTTTGCACGCGCACCATCATGTCTATTAGGGGTTTTAAATTAGGGGGGGCAAAATGGCTCCATAGCGCCACCTAAACCTGCCCAGGGCCCTACGGTTACCGCACATGCACCACATTTGGTAGGTCTATAGAAAACTTTAATTCATTGAAAAAGTCTCTTGGAGCGAAACTCTAATTATTTATTTATTTTCAATTAAATCGGGAGTTTTATTATTTTTGACAAATTCCACACGTCGTACTTTAACAAACTCCTCCTAGAGTTTGATCCGATCAACTTTGTGCTGGTGTCGTTCTCATCTTCTGGTGTCGTTCTCATCTTCAGGTGTCGTTCTCATCTTCTGGTGTCGTTCTCATCTTCTGGTGTCGTTCTCATCTTCTGGTGTCGTTCTCATCTTCAGGTGTCGTTCTCATCTTCAGGCCTTTGCGATGGTAAATTGCATTAAGAGTTGTAAGAGTTTTCGTGCGAGAACACAACCGTGGCGGGCTGCCAAACTTTTGCATTTTTCCATGAAGATAAAGGTGTTTTTTTCTCAGGCCCACAGTGTCTGACCGGCTCCATCTTTCACACATTTGATAAGAATGATAGAATAAACACATCTACAGGGTATTACTCAGTTACGGTTGTAGCGCCACCTGCAGTCAACAGGAAGTGGCTTTTTTTACACTACGAGTAACCTATACTTTTGCCCACAAATCACTGCTATTAAAGCCAACAAGTGGCTGTGGCGGTGGGTGGTGCTAGCAGTCGTTGGTGGCGGTGGGTGGTGCTAGCAGTCGTTGGTGGCGGTGGGTGGTGCTAGCAGTCGTTGGTGGCGGTGGGTGGTGCTAGCAGTCGTTGGTGGCGGTGGCACCGGTGCGAGGTCCCGCTTATCGCTGCTTGCAGCTTTAATTATAGTTGGACCTGAACATTCTTCTGTTTGCACGTGTTCAGTAGCTGATGTTCATGATGTTTGATTCTGTCTGAGCTGATGGTATTATTGACTCTATCTGCAGACAGTTCGGCTGTAAGGGACCAGTCTGAGATTGAAGACCAGCACAAAACGTTTATTCTCTGCAACTTTATAAACTTGTGATGGTTTTATGAAAACATTGCAAAATAAACACTGATTCTTACATTTAACTTGATGGATATATACAGGAATAACAAAACTAAGTTAACCAAAAATATTTTAATTTCCTTTACTACATTTGATTACGAAGTTAATGATAAATTAATAGGATTTACTAAATATACTATAGAATTTGGCTTTTTTTTCTCGTTTTCATCCCCTTTTGAGAATCTGCCCCAGCAAATGATCATCGGTCACTTTTATAAAAGACAAATAAAAACACATCAGACCTGAAACCACTGATGCCATGTCCAGTAAAATACATGTTTAAATAAAATGTGATTAAAATGTTGTGAGCCTTTAAACAACATTAATCTTTGCTGGCTACCATTCAGCGATGTGTGATCTTGATTTAACAAATCGAAATGAAATTCAGTCATTATTTGCTCCACCGTCAGTCTCAGAGATTTCATCAGTTTAATGTAGAAATGTAACGTGAAAAACACAATCCGAACAGAAGAGCTTCAAACACTCACAAGTTAATAATAATAGAATTGATTTGTGAAAGTTTATCTCAAAATGATAACAAAGTCTTCCTCATGACAGCGTATTGATGTATTTGGTAATTATGTAGAGACACGTCAGGTTTAGGGTGTTAAACCCACATCAGGGTCACATTCTGTATCACCCCTCAACATTCAAATCAAAACTAGTAAAACTAAGAAATCACAATATTTATTACCTCTCAGCCTGATAACTGATTATTGCAATTATTGCTCTGATATGAACTTCTTGACTGCTTGAAACATTTAAAAACTTCAGCTTTATAATAATCTATGACAATTATTGCAGCTTGTTTTGAACTACAGACAGTACAACAGTTTAACAACATACAAGGCATGCAAGAGAGAAGTCAATAAAACACGCACACATTAACAGACACACAAACATAAAAACAGAGATACGCTAAACACAGCAGACAAAACACGCATTTGGTCTTTTTCTGTACATTCATTAAAGCAGCTGTTTTGTGATTGAAGGTTGGGGAGTTTTTCCAGCCATCTGACTGGCTGAATAAACATACGGCTTTCAAAGAACAAAAAGCATAACCACAGAATCTACCTGCCTATCACTGTTTCAGGTTTGAGGTATGAAATTAGAAATGTATGAAATGAGATTGTAGTTTAGACGCAGATAAAGGGCTACTTTGGTGTTTTGATGGTGTGTTGTTCTGGAGATGTTCCTCAGCTTCATCACGTTCATCAGGGAGAGTTTGCAGGAGAACTCTTCAGACTGCTCAGAGCCGCATGAATGCGAAAATGAAGCCGAGACTCCATTGAATAATCTTTGTAATTTAACCTGGAAAGGAACAGAAGTGTACAGTCAACAGTTATCTGTGGGTATTTCACAGCTGTAATATTATTTTGTGGTTTATACTCACTTGGCATCTTCGATGTAGCGTGTGGCTTTGATGTAATCTCCCTGCTGTTTGTACAGAAGAGCCAGTTCATACAGAGTGAAGGGTATCAGGTAATGATCATAACGGATGCGCTTCTGGCTGCAAACACACACACATCATTAAACACACACACAAGCACTTTAACAGAGAGTTTCCTGCAGCGTTTGTAAACCATGAAGCACCAACAAACTTTCAACGGGCCTTTGTATATATTACCTGCTCAGCACCTGTGTGAAACAAAGTTCTGCTTGCATCAGTCTGCCCAGATGTTTCAGACACAAACCCTTCAACATCTGCACCAGACACTGATCATCTGCATGAAACTCAGAAGGGTCTAAACACACACACACACAATAAAAGTGATTGTGACTGATTGTGAAAAATAATCTGAATGTTCATATCACCATTTGTGTATTTTGATTTGATGAAATTAACATAAACATAAGTGAGTTTTAATGGATGGTGAAGCAGTCAGTGTTCAAATCATCTCTGCAGGAACGTCATGAAGAGACACAGCTGTAAGTTAAACTCAGTGTATGTCTTATTATTTTCATCACTACAGAAGTCTGACACGTGTGTGTGTGTGTGTGTGTGTGTGTGAGTGTCTCACTGGGGTCGGTGTGTAGCTGCTCCTCTGCTCTCTCTATAGTGACGAGTAAACTCTCAGTGACATCTGCACGCTTGCCCACGATAGTGAAGCCATTCCACACATACATCATTTCCTGTAGACAGCACATGTATACATCACTTCCTTTTCATGTGTGTGTGTTTGTGTGAGAGAGAGAGAGACGCACCAGAGCAGGAATGACCAGTTTGACTGGCACAGGAGACGAGTATCTCCTGGATTTTCTCACAGCAAACTTCTCAGTGGGAATTGATTTACCAGCCAATCGCTGCTTCAGCCCCTCCACCTGCCTACAGCACACACACACCAAAGAACCCATGACATCAGAATAAAGCTGTTTGAATCTCTGAACATGAAGCACTGACTGACTCTCAGAAGATCTGCACACCTGAATAACTCCACTATGTTCTCTCCAGTCTTCTTCACATCATCCTCTGACATCATGCTGAGAATGGCAGCTTTCTGATATACGTAGATGGCCTGAAACACAAGCCGTGACATAATCACCATATGTGAAGCGCAGCATCTGTGAGAGTGTGTGCAGGTTTGTGTCATTAGAATGATATAACATCAACAGAAGTGTGTGTGTGTGATTTACTTTAGACCAGCGACTCTCTCTGCACAGCAGGTCTGCGTATCGATACGCTTCAGTCCACCGCTGCTGAAAGGAGTGACTCCACATCAGCTCCCAGTAACACAGATGATGGATCTGACGCCACTGCTGCTGACTGGAAATGCACTCCTGAAACTTCAGCACAGCCTGAGGGACACACACACATCAGCGTCAGTCCACGACTCCCTCAGCGACTCCACATCACCTCCAACAGCTTTCAAATTAAACAAACAATTCTTTTCTAGATATGTCAAGAATATCTCAAGATAGAAACTGTGAAATAACGCAGCTCACAGATAAAGATGAACAGCGTGTGATGTTTACCTGCTCAAAGTTTCCTCTCAGTAAAGAGATGCGAGCGGAGTAGAAGAGAATGATGGAGCCCTACAAACACCAGGAGAAAGATTTGATTTGTGAATTACTCACACTCTTTCATCCACAACCATGAAAGAAACATTCTGAAGCACTTGATGTGGAAAATCACATTTTCAAGAGCTCAACATTCAGGTGAATAATCACAAACCAAAACATGTCTTTACAGTTTATATGCATGTGTTCAGGTTCTCACCTGAGGATATTTTTTTATATAAGGCTCTAACAGAAACTCCGCCTCCACCAGGTTCCCCTCACCAGTGCCTGAAATGCATACAGCCAGCCAGAAGAAATTTAATGGCTACAGAGACAGTGAAACAGTCAGCATTGTGATTGGACAACCGACAGTCACGTGACCTGCTGTCTGATACAGAAAGATATATATTGTATATGTACATGTATATGTGTGTGTGTGAGTGTGTGAGTATGTGTGTGTGTGTGTGGTTACCCAGTATCAGACACACGTATGTGTGGTAGAACAGAAGGGTGAGCACACACAGGATGGATCTGAGACTGTGACTGAGAGCACCATCACGCAGCTGAGACAAACCAAACTCCTGCAGGAGACACACAGCACTTAAAGAGAGAGTGTGTGTTTACACGTTTGTGTGTGTGTGTGTGTGTTGCTCACCCTGTTCCCTGAAAAACCAATAAACTCCAGCAGACGCAGTATTCGTGAGGGCAGCAGAGACAACATCTAACACACCACAAACATTAAACAGTGTGAATACATGCTGTTAAAACTTGACTTTTAAAACCTCACAAATTTTGCACTAACCAGGTTAAAGGAGCCAATTCCCAACTTGACTCCGCCCTCAAACTGTCTGAAAGTCTCGTCATCCCCACCGACTTCCTGAGACATGTTTAACACACTCTGACAGTCCCTGACAACACACACAGCACAAGCGCTGCTCTTACACAAAAACACATGATGATACTGTAACAATCCATACTATTTTATTAAATACTTATCCTATAATGAGAACTGTAGAATAAAATTATTCAGACTTACTTGTAGATTTGATAACTTGTGCGTATTTTAATTCCACCTTTAATAAAACTGATCATGTTTTCATCCTGTAATTGTATTCTTATTAGTTATGGTTAGTTGAGAAATAACATTGCTACATATAACATTGACAGACAGTTGTGTGTGTGCATTTACTAACCTGTACGAATGTTAGTGTGGCCTTCTGTAGCAAACATTCAGCATAGCAGATCTCAGCATGCATTTCCTCTATAAACACACACACACACACACAGATAACAATGTTTATAAAGACTTTTACAAAGAAGCAACACTCTCTCCCTCTGGCTCTCTCAGGCACAAATGCTCGTACCCTCTTTCAGGCTGTCTGCTGTGTGTTTGGACATCAGGCTGGATATAGACTCCACCACAGAGCTGCGTTTCCTAAACCTACAGACAAAACACAACATCAGCAGAACATGAGACAACCCGAGCAGTACATGAGCAGAACATGGGAAAACCTGAGCAGAACTCAAGTAATTCCTGAATCATCACAGACCAACAGTGAGCGCTGTGATTCACTGACTGTTATTACTGTTTAAAACACAAATAAGTGATATAGTGAGGAACCTCTGGCAGGTCTGAAGGGCCTCTTTGATCGTCGTCATTCCCGTCTGAATGTCTTTGTGCTCAAATGTCATGGCGGCTTGCATCACAAGTATACTGCTGTAGCCCAGTGCATGATACATACTGTTCTTAGACCTACAACACAGATAAATACCCTCAAAGGTCACTTCTCAAGCATGTTTAATATCTGTGAGGGCATCTGTGTGTGGTGTACCAGGGTTTCAGCAGATCCAAAGCTTCTGAGAACTTGTTGTTCAAGACAAGGTTGAGGGCAACGCTGCACTCTTCTAGTGAGGAACGCAGGTCCATCTTAGAGGCTCTGAACACACACACAATATGCTGTGAAATATCTGAAATCCTAGCACAAGTCTCACATCAGTACCCCAGTCACCAGTACCCCCAGTCTATATGTTCAGGTTATATTTCATAACAACAGAATGACATATATATTGTTTATTACAGTATTTATGGGAAACCTGATTCATTATCTTATTACTAAAGGTAGCTGTGTGATTAATTGTTCAGATACTCACACTGGAATTCGATCATAGGCATCTTCAAAGCAGTCCTGAAAAACAATCATAAAAATGAATTACAACAGAATTATTGCAGCAAACACTAAAGGTGTCTTTGTATAAACATTACGACTTTGTGTACAGTACAGTCTGTACATTCTACCACTAACCCTTACACAATCCTATATGCTTTTTTACTTCATCGTTTAGTATGTTTAATAATCAATTTCCCTCGTGGGGAGTGCTGACTGCTCCCCACAATGTGGATGCGTGCCATTTTATCAGTCAGTGATGAATGAATTAATGTCCCGAGTCTGATGTCTGATTTGTTCTGTACTAATTTCACAGATGTTACTTTAGTAATCTGATGTCCCAATCACAATATCTTCATTTATAATATTAACTATTACGTAGTGTGAAAAGTTGTCTCATGACTGTATTTAGATATAATGACAGCTGTGTTGGTGTATTACAGAATAAAAGCATTAAAATAGGTCAGATATGATCAGTCTGAGGTTATTTGACATTTCCAGTCATGCCACTCAATACAATCTGTGTTTTATATATATTCATTTCACAGTCTGTTCATAACATCTGTCTATTTCTGAGGCTAAGAAATAAAATCACTGTTAATACATTCAATTAAATATGAAAGCTATGTTGACTTTCTCTGTGTTGAATACAGTCAGATGTTATCAGTGTCATTTCTCTGTCTTGTTTAAACCAGGCGTTTCCTGTCCTGCACCTGAAGGGTCTCTTTATCTCCAGCACTATTCACACAAACACACCTGGACGGGTTAACCAGAGTTTTACTAGTCAGACAACACCAGTGCTCCACTTCACTTTAAGATACACACTAGCAAACTTCCCCTCAGAGGCTCTTTGCCGCCATTTTCAAGTGTGTGAAGTGGAGATGAGTTTATATGAAGACTCATATGTACTTCACATGCGCACTTAAGACACCTGCATGTGCAAAATGCAGTACGATTGTGATCAACAGCTCGCAGCGCTCGCCCTCCATTCATACGCACCTCGCACAATTTAACCTACAGAGGAAACACAGTTCAAGCATGTAAGTGAAGTTTATAATAGTTAAATCGAGATGAAACAGCAACATTAACTACATTAACTCCATTTTCCAAGTGATCAAGGGCTTTAGTTTCATTTAAACCCATTTCAAGGGTTTCACCAATGGTGGGCATCACACAACTTGAGCAATGATGTGTTTGAGTCAGCAAGACTGAGAGAAGAAGATTCAAAATGAAGTGAATTGCAGCCTAGAAACTTTGAAGAAAGCACAAGCTGATCTGCAGGCCACTGACCGACATCACTAATAAATATAAATAAATATGTAAAATGCTCTTTACTCAGTCTTAACTGGTATATTTGTGGTGTTCCTGTAGAGAGACAAACATTGTCATCCATTTAATGTCATAAATGTGGTTTGAAATGGATTTGAAATACAGTCACATTGAGGATCACATTGAAACAATTTCATGCCAACTAACCAGAGAAAAAACCTTACAACGCACACACACTTCCATTCTCCACATGTTTGGTTTACTTGGACACATGGTGCTTCACAAGACTCAAGAGTGTGATTTAAAGAATGCTGTTACACAGGAAGTGCAGTTTAAAGACACATCCACTTAGACAGGAAGAGCTTAATGGACATGCAAAAGCACCAACCGGTGTGTTTTGGACAAACAGATTGATCAATGATAAAACACGATCAACGTGAAGCTGCATCTGAGCTTTAAAGAACCGTACGACACACTTACACGATAAACAACCGTGTAACTGAACCACACATGCAGGCTGAAGCACCTGGTTGCCATGGTGATGTTTGGATCAGGTGACCGTAGAAACATCCTGGCACCGGTACGTACACGAGTACGAGGGCATATGGGTGCATGACAAAAATGAACGGGTTTACCCCACTGTTGTGCCACTGATCACTCTGGATGTTTACATGAGTTTCTGTGTAAATAACGTCGAAACCTCAGCTCACGATATCACGGCTAGCATTACCTCTATGACTGCGCTTCACATGTATGATGTACACGTGTGTATTAAGAGCATAATACATGAAGACTGTCATGGTACAGTCATCTGAAGAAACTTACACGTACACGTGTATGAAAGACGTCAAAAACGTCTCATAATCCAGAAAACTAGATCAGTGAGGTCACTCCATTTTTAATATAATCATATTTCATTTAGCTGCGTTTCTGACGTCACTTGACACTCGAAATGCACCCTAGATAGGCAGCGCAGTAGGTTTTGTGTCACGGCCGGTATTTGCGTGTCAAATATTTGACACTTACCTCCTCGGGTTCTGCGCCGTCCGCTCCGGTACCGACCCGAGCCATGGCGCGCTGTGTTCCCTGAGACCGGTGCGAAACGCTCGCTTACATTAACAGTCACACATCCGGATCTGTCCGCGCGTCTCTGCGGTTCGGATTCGGTCCAGCCTCTCCGAGTCCGAGCGGACAGACGAGTGTCGTCGGTGTGACGTGTAACTCTGCGGACACGCCCACCGACTGCAGCCCCGGCAACGCGTCGCTTCTAAAGAAAAACGGCAGAATGCAAAGCGTTTTATAAACAGCCTGTATGTTTCTGTTGGGCGAGTAAACGGGTTTCCTGCAGAATAGTTCATTTTATTAAATGTTCTGATACGAATAAACCTTATAATCGACTGGATTAGTGGAACTATTTCCTGTGTTTGTCAACAGCTAAAATCACTGCTCATGAATAATAATTAGGCCATGCTGACGCCATCTGGACGCTCTTTCCTTAGCCAATCAGCTATGTTTGCTGGACAACGTCACGTCATTAGACATTTCTCGCTGTAGTTTGACTCCCAAACTTTAGCAACAGAACAGAAATAGAAAGGCTTTAACACTTTAACACGGTCAGTGTCTCAGCAGAGGAAGAGTGACAATATTGGCTCATGTCTGCCAACTGTGGCTGTGTTATACTAGTGTACTGCATACTGTACCGTTCAGTCCCTGCGTTTCATGACTAGTACGCAAACACTTTAAGTAGGGGTTGTAATGCCGAGTGTCAAACATTTTAAACAGCCATGTGGTATTTCATGCATCCATTACACCCAAGTCTGAAAGACAAAATGTCTTAAGGTTCACCTCACTTCCTGATGCCTGCTTCCAGCAACAGCACCCTGCACATATGGAACCTATGCAACTTCCCCACTGCGGGACAAATAAAGGAATATCTTATAACCCTTCTGAGCATCTCCATTCGGTGAAGAGGAACAAAGACTACAAGCTGATGAAATGTTTTAACTCCAACCTCATTGTCCCACTGAAACACAATTGTGAAATGACCAATGTAGGTTGGAACAATATCTGTGTATTATAATATCACTGTGTAATTGAGAATTTTTACAACCCAAATACTATATAAAACAAATATTTATTTTCTGTATTTTATTACAATTACAATATGAAATCTGTGCAATACATGTGATGTGAATACAATGTCTTACAGCATCATGCCTTTCTTTACCTAAGCAGTGTAATGTATGTGAATGTATAGGCTTAAGTATCTAAGAGATATGAAATGATGCATTACATTTGAACAAAACAATCAGAGATGGTCACACAAACACCATCAGCTATTAAAGATCATGTTTAATCTAGCAACACTATACGTAACAGAACTCATCTCATCATGATAACAGAAATCTGCGGCATACAGACGGCATCTGTTGTATTAGCACCAGTGTCAGTTCAGATAAACACTTGTTTAACTTACTTGTTTAACATGTGGAATCTGTTTCCTACAATCTGAAAAGTATTGAGGAATGTTTCCTACAGTTTTGAATACTTTGAGATTGTGGAACATCTCCTGTAGATAAATGTTCACACACTGTATTTAAACTGCTGTGGAAACAACATATTTTCCAGTTATCCTGGCCTTTACTTGTAGTGTCAAATCTGAATCATCAAGCATATAAAACAGATAAACTGTGGAAAAAATTATATACACTGCAATGTGATTTAATGCTTTGTAAATAATGGGTGTGAAAATATATGCATTAGTAAGAAATATTTCAGTTCAGAATTTTGTCTTTCTGTCAGGCCACAATATCACTCAAACGAATCATTTGTAGAGCAAACATGCTTGTTTTGGTGTCAAATCAAAGCTTTATGTGTTCGCTGTTCTCTGTAGTTGTGAGAGTTTGCAATGTGTCTGGCAAACTCTGATCTGCAGATGTCTGATGGTGTTGTGAGTGATGGCTGATCTGCAGATGTCTGATGGTGTTGTGAGTGATGGCTGATCTGCAGATGTCTGATGGTGTTGTGAGTGATGGCCGATCTGCAGATGATTGGATGAGACTGTTGGACTGTTTATCACAGAGCAAATAAATAACTGCAGGACAGATCAGATCAGATACTCTCCAAATGTGAATAAAATTCAACACTGAAGCAACACTGCAACATATAACACACACAGGAGTTAAAACAGGAAGTGATGTCATTCTGCATGTCAGCTTCTGTCTTCTTCAGCTGCACTGCAAACAGATCAGGGATAAGTATGATTTGAAACAGTAAGAAAAACTCAGTGAAACGTTATAGCTTTAAGGATCTGTGACTGAGTTGGGCAATGGAGTCAAGCTCCATCTTTAAGGTTCACAGAGGGTATTTGCATGAATCCACTCATGTCTGTAATGTCATACCTGCCAGGCACATGTTGAGTGGTGTGAGATGTTTGTTCTGTGTTTTTGTTGTCCTTGGCAACACTCGACACAATGATTACTGAACACAAGAGATTAAAGAGGGTTATTACTGTACATGAAAACTATCGATTTAATAAACATTTTCATAAGGTAAACCAGTCTAAAAAACAAGAGGACAGAAGAACAAAAAAAACAAGTGAAAGTGGCAGCTGTTTGGTTAGGGATGTCTGTGGATCTGAGGAAGCCTGCTGGTGTCTGTGATGTTGCATGTAATGCATGTTAATCACTGACTGTGAAAACCAGACGGCTGATGTACCTGATCCACAGTCTGTCTGTCTCTCGTCCTGTCGCTCTGCTCTCTCTCTCTCCTCCTGCAGTGAGTGGATGTACTCTTGACTCAGAGTGTCGTCTGCATCTCCCATGAGGTAAATGTTTTTAAAACGATGATACAACATGGAGGCCTTGAACATGATAGCCTCACTGCCTCTGAACCAGCGCATCTACACACACACACACAGTCAGCATTTTGTGTTCTGTTGTTGTGAGAACACAAGCACTGAAGACACTTACAAACCAATAATTGTACTTATTCCTGTATTCCGTTTGCATCAGTATTTGAATTTTTGTAATAGTACATTTGTAATAGCAGGTGTGTGTGTGTACCTTTCTGAGCGTGTCGATGAGCTCACTGTGGTTCTGCATGTTTCGAGATGAAACAGGAACTCGACTCAGTTCGTCCAGAGCCAATAAACATCTACTAACATCCTGTGAGAGTCACACACACATCATTCAGAGGCTGAGGACAGAAGTAACACTCTTCCATATGATCAATGTTGTGCTGAACTGGTTCATACCGGATTATCCAGTGTCATGGAGATCCTGATGTCACCATGAAGCCGGTAGAGGAGAGAGTCAGTGACAGACAGAGAGACAGCTGAAACACAGACACACAGTTAGAGACACACACACACACAGTCATATAGCAGAAGCGTCTCTCTGTGAACCGTGTGTCTCACCTCGGCTGTCGTCCTCCCTGCTCTTAACAACCTGCTGTCTGTCCACATCAACATATATAAATATAAACATTACCAAACAGCATTATGAAGAACAAACACAAATATGTTCATTTAAATACAATCTCAATCACACGTGCAATAAATGTTTGGATTCAATGTAACAAGTGAACGTTATTTCTTAATCTGAACATGTTGCTCATGGCAGAAAACATCAGCTGTGAGCGTCCGAATGTACTTACTCTGTTCTCATATGTTCTCCATTCTGCTCAGGATCTCTCTGCTCCTCGGCCGGTTCCGTCAGCCAGTGGTTGTTCTCCAGGACTCTGTGGCTCTCACCCAGGGCTGCTGGACTTCTCTCCTCCTGGTTCTGCTCCTTGTGTTGAAGAGTTTTTGCTACGCTTGTTTTCTCAGTGCTGAAGGTTTGTGTCTTTGCTCTTGAGGAGCTGACCAAACCCTGCAGGGATCTCAGCACGCTCTGTCTCTTCTCCGCCATGATCTTACTCTTCTACAGGAGAGAGACAGTTAGATGGGTAGTTGGCTCCTCTGATCTGCTCTTTAAAGCTCTCTCGCCCTCTCTCACCTCCTCATCTCTGGCTCTCTGCTCTTTTCTCTCTTGTTTCTCAAAGATGCTCAGCATGTCACTGATCGTGTGTTTTGCATCGGTCTGTGTCTCTCGCTTCTGCTTCTTTGGTTCTTCAGTGACAGACGTCTCTTCTCGTGTGTGTTGTTTCCTCTTTGACCCTGAGTCAGGCAAAAGATGGTTACACTATAACAATGTCAACAGGCCCGTTTCATTATTGACCCACTGTTATTATTTAACCCGCCAGTGCAGTTCATATTCATCTTTATCCATTTAGCAGATATTACCTAAAATATAACATATTAATGAAAGACTTCAGTTTTCTTTAGAACAGCGTGTGCAATTATTACACAATAATGAAATAAATATACAATAAAAATATGTACAATAGTGTGTGTAGAAATGATTTTCATTGGCCAAAAATGTTAAACAGCTATTCTGATGCTGAGAAGGAGTTTTAGGGGGTACGATGATCGACTCCAGAGGGATTGAAGACAGCAAATAATGTCACGTGTTGATCTGAAACTAAAGTGTGTGTGAGGGGCTCCACCTGCCACTCTGGAGGGGCTGAACACATCGGTCTGTGTCTTCTCATCACACTCAGTATCTGATCTCCTGCGCTTCACAGACAGCGGATCTGCTCTGGAGCGTGTGACCCTCGAGCCCTTAAAGGTAAAATCTCACGCTATTGATGTGTATCAATAAACAGTAAATTTACAATTTTCAGAACTGTAAACAAAAATGCATTTTTGAAATTGCTAAATTGTTATTTTACTAAACTGACCTTTATGGTCATGGCATAATAATTGTAATATTATTAATACTTATGTGTTATCAGGCAATTCACACCCACACATACAGCCCATCTCTGTGGCAGAACAGAACACACCATCTTTTGGCGACGGGTTTCTGACTGTTTCCGTAGAGATGACATCATTCTCCTCAGTCTTCTGCTGGCAGGTTTTCCTACAGCTGCTGGTCTTGAGAGGATGATTTTTTTGGAGGGCAGCTTCCTCAAGTCTGCTGGGAGGGTCTTCAGTACAGCGGCTCTCCCCACAGGCTCAACTTCAGCCTGGACACGTCTAGCGTTTGCTGGGGTCTTCAGGCCTGTGGCTCTCACGCGTGTTGTTTTCTGTTTTGTTGACATGTTGGACTTGACAGGAGTCTCTCTCTTCTTCTGCGGCACTGCCTTACACTCCCACACAGAATCTTCACTGGACTCGGTCTGGATCTTTCTTTCATTCTGCTTTTCGGTTTTCTTCTTGGCTTTTGGTCGACACTCTGACAGTCGTTTTAATAGCGCCGCTTTCTGACAAACACACAAACGTCTTGTTTCTGACCAGTGCAGAACCACATCAGGGAAGAAACGTACCCAACACAGCCAGCAGTGACTAGAGCATTGAGCTTTTTGTGTTATTATATTAGCATATTAACACAAACACTTACCTTTGGACCCCGAAGGCCCACACCAGGGTCATTCTCAATCTCCCACATGGCCTCCTCGAACCCACCGCGTTTGATTGGCCGGCCATATTTCTCTTTGTTGGGCCAATAGGGAACAATGTCTTTGGGAAAAAGAAACGTCCTGAGGAAAGACAATACAACAGCAGCTACTATTCAGTGAATACTGAGAGTACAGTACACACTGAGAGTACAGTATACAGTGCACAGACATATTCATTTGACATATCATCTCATTTAAAATACCTAAAGATTTACACTGCCAACGTCTAAGAGGCAGCTGTGCTGTTTACACAAATTTTATTAATATTGCATTTTAAAATAATTAGATTTTGTATTTAATTTAGCACCCCAAGTCAAGAAAGAGATGTTGAGAAAATAACAAAACCAGGCCACAAGACACTTTCCCTCAAAGACACTGTATTTCTCACACTGTGTTCAGGTTATATTCAATCTGGAAAACGTAAATCGGTTTTCAAAGCATAGAGTCACATGTGGCAGTGCAGAAATAGTGGTATGATTATATTTTGATGTGTCGTCACTTACGTGGAGTGTGTCCCATAGAAGAAAATGGGGATCTTATTTTTGGGTGCTTTTCCTTCACCGATCTGAAGGCCCGACAAAACAGAAATAACCCATCAGTTTTAATTCACCTCCTTCAGATATTAATCAAATATGCAGCACTTACCCTTGCAGGCCAGAACGGATATCCCTTCATCTTAGCAAACACTATATCCCCGCACTGAACCCCCCCCGTCACCTCCTCACATGTCATCTGCGTTTAAACAACACAACCTTACATCACACCGACAACTGCAACACTCGTAACATTAACTGCAGTGTCAGGAACGCGATTCTGTCGTGTAATGCTGTCATTTCATGAGGAATGTGTTACAACAATATGAACATTTTTGAAGTCAAGTTATGTGTTATGATCTAAAACTTTAGCCGTGTTTTGCTAGCTTGCGCTAACAGCGACTCATACAGTCACGCGAACTCACCTTTACTGGCTTCTGTCTATCCGCTCACTCAAGTTACATTTTAAAAACACTCCGCATTAAAAGAAAAACCGCATACAAGCGAATTAAAACTACGATCCGGTAATGAATGAAAGGACATGGACACCAGCAAGAGAACAATCCCCCTCAGCAGCGGGTGAATGGTTCGGTCCGAGCGTCGCCTCCCGCTCAGACTGACGCAGACGAACTGCGGAGAGGGGGTTGGGTTTGTAAATGCTGAAACTAATGCACAGCATTGTTCTGCTTTAACATTCTCAACAAAACAAAGCAATATGTCCATTTAAATATTCATAAACAAGAAAGTGCAATTAAACTGACATTTATCACAACTATATTCTCGACGTCGGCTGTGACGTATAAAGGCGTTTCAAAGATTGTAATGTTGTATTTAATAATTTTTAAATAAATGTAATCGTTTATTTAATGTAATAACAGTAATTTGATTATAACTCGTGAGGAAGCGTGTCGTTTAATCGCTGTTTCAGCTCCGAGTGAGGGTTTGGCGGGGTGGTTGTCATGGAGACGCTGAACATGGCGTCAGGCTGCCGCGGGCTCGTGTGGACGGTGTAAAGCTCAACCTGAGGTCTGTAACCTGAGGAAACGGACTTACTTTCATCGCATCGGAGGGAAATAAAGATTGAAGGCGTTTTGCAGGTGACTTGGGTTTTTTTGTACTTATATTTCTGGGTTTTTTGTTTCGGCCGTTCATAGCTGTTAGAAATCAAGGCTACATTTGTACAGATTAATGTAAGATGATTTTTATTGATGTTAAATACACTTTTCTGGGACATTATCAGAAAAAAAAGAAAAAAACAACAAAAAAATATTTTTTGTTGTTTTGGCAACAAAAATATTAACATCTCTAGTTCCATAGTTCAAATTAGTTCCGCGCTTGTCGTCGGTTTGCGCTATATCTGCGGGTTTACACCGGATCTGCATGGTACCCATAGACATCTCAGTGTTTGTGTTTCACATAACGCAACATCTCAGTGTTTGTGTTTCACATAACGCAACATCTCAGTGTTTGTGTTTCACATAACGCAACATCTCAGCGTTTGTGTTTCACATAACGCAATAACATGTGTTTGCGTTTCACATAACGCAACATCTCAGTGTTTGTGTTTCACATAACGCAATATCAACGCAATGTTAGGTTCAATGTAAGCCCAGGGCGTCCAAAGTTGGTCGGGGGAGGGTTCCATCTCCCTCATAACACCTGCCTGGACGTTTCTAATCTCCCTAGTGGATGTGGAAGGTGATCAACTGGTTTATTGGGTGTTTGATTAGGCCTTTCAGGAGCAGGGCTGGACACATTTTAGGTTTGGTACTGGGTTAGAGGCGTAGGATAACATTCTTATCTAATATATCTCACTGGTTATATGATTCAGATATAGATATGTGTCGTTTCTGGGAGTGATCCAATAACATCTAACATTATTTGCGACCATGTGACCTCTGTTGTGTTTACAGAGCCAGGGGTGACATGGAGCAGTTGCAGACAGACAGACGGGTCAGTGAGAGGGAGACAGGTGATGATGGATTTACTCTCACTGCTGAACTCAGGTGGAGAATTAACCAGCTGGAGAAAGAGAATCTTCTGTTCACTTCCAGACACAATGAGGAGGTGCGTCAGTTTATACCTGCTATGCTGCTGTGAAAACAAAACCCACACAACTGTATCGCACAATACAATCCAGATCAGCTTCAATTTTCAGCCTGTTCAATGAACTGGAATTCATATCAACAGAAATATACTAAATCTTTCTTGTCAAATTTGCCAAAATATTTTTACACAAAGTTAGATTAAAAATGCTAAATAATCATGTACTAAATCAGCCACTAGACAGTGTCACCCCCCCATAACTGTTACATAGTGAGATCATGTGACAGCAGTGAAGAAAATCACTAGTTGAAACTCTGTGACGTCTTACATTTGATATTTGTAACACCAGTTCTCTGTCTCGGACACAACCTGTCATCTTGTTAGAAGTTAGATGTCACCCCTGTCTGTGCAGGTGTCACAGTATGAGGCTCGGGTCGCCAGATTGCGGGCACAGGTAGAGCATGGAAAGGCGGAGCGGCAGAGGCTGGAGTATGATGTTGCCGTAGTGAGAAGAGATGCTGCAGTGGAGAGGAGAACGACTGAGGAGAAGATCAGAGACCTGACAGAACACAATCTGAAACTGGAAGGTATGCGTGTGTCTGATGTTATCGGGACTAAATGACTCCTGAGAAAACAAGTTTTATAAATCATACAGAATAAAGAACCTTTATTTTGAAAATCTAGAAAGTTTTTTGTGTTTAGGGTTAGAATAGCATGGGATAGCATGGACAGTTTGTACAGTATGTAAAACATTACGTCTAAAGAATGTCACCAAAAACATAAAATGCTGATGTGAGTGTTTGTGCCCACAGACTTTGTGTGCACTGTAGTTTCTCCAAAGCTCAGGTTCAGATCTGACTGGCACCTGTCAGTGTGAGCAGCGTTTAGTTGTGTTTACTGGAGCAGTGCTGTGGAATGCAATGTAATGTTAATGGTGTGTGAAGCCCTCAGCTCAGAGCTGCATCAGAGAGTCTCGGATCTGCAGAGATCTGCAGAGATCACACAGAAGGCCTTTGAAGAGGACCAGCAGGTCCTCCAGACACAGTTGTCCCAGAGGGAGCGTGTGCTGCTGAGTGCCAACGCTGACAACGGCCTTCTGCAGGCCCAGAAGAGCCGGCTGGAGAATCTAATACAGGTTTCAAGTTCATCTTTCTGCAAGTATAACTATTACAGTAAAATTCATTCTTGTTTATAGAAAGTGACATCTACTGTGTCCTGCTCGGTTTTACACATCATGCACATGGACGTTTGTTAATAAATGTGAATAAGAGAATAATTGAGGGCAGTTGTGGTCTGCTGGTTAGTGAGTCGGGCTTGTAATCAGTAGGTTGCTGGTTCGATTCCAGCACCAGCAGGTAGCAGCTGAAGTGCCCCTGAGCAAGACACCTAACCCCCGGTTGTTCCCTGGGCGCTGCAGGGATAGCTGCCCACTGCTCTCTGTGTGTGTGTGTTCTCTCCTCACTGGTGATGGGTTATATGCAGAGGTCACATTTTAGTTATGGGTAACCGTAACTAACAAAAAGCATGTCACTTATTCCTTTTTAAATATAATGTGTTTATCTGGTGTTTTAGCATTAACTGAAGGACTTGTCAACATCACACAGGAGCAGAATGACACTCTACAGGAGATAAAAGAAGAAATGGAGAGAATAAAGAGAGACAGTGAGAAAGACAGAGAGAAACTAAGAAACAGATCAGCAGAACTAAAGCTCAGCAGTGAGAGGGAGAAGAAACTGTGCTCAGAGCTAGAGGTGAGGAAGATGATGATGATAAATACTTCAATCTGCCTGTCAGCAAATGACATCATGCTTCTGTTTTGAATAAGAAATCATAACAATACATTTACATAATACAAAATACTTGCAAAGAAACTAGTGTGTGAATGGGACTAATGTGATCCTTGCCAAACAACCAGCTACTAACCAGCTGTCTGTGCGCAAATGAAATACTGCTAAAGTGATAGAAAAACCAAACAACCAGTAAAATATTTTGATGTGTGTGTGCAGGCAGCATTGGATACAGTGAAGGTTTTGGAGCAGAATGTTGAGTCTGAACGTGCCGCTCACCTGGACTTTAAATTAAATTCTGAGATCATTCAGGTAACGTGTGTTTATGAGTGTAATTACATAGTCAGACTCCAGTTGTGTCCACCGCTCAGTGTGTGTGTGTGTGTAGTTGAGAATGACAGATCTAGAAGATGCTCTTGAGGTGGAGAAGAAGAGTCATGCTGAGGTTGTCTGCAGTCTGGAGCTGTTGAAGCAGAGGTTGGGTGAGGTGGAGACAGCGTACACTCATGAAAGAGAAACATCACAACACCTGAGGCAGAAACTCACTCAGTAAGATCATGTCTGAGCACTAATGCACAACACACTCACTGACATGACATGAAACGCTCAGAAGTGTGAGCACTAATGCACAACACACTCACTGACATGACATGAAACGCTCAGAAGTGTGAGCACTAATGCACAACACACTCACTGACATGACATGAAACACTCAGAAGTGTGAGCACTAATGCACAACACACTCACTGACATGACATGAAACACTCAGAAGTGTGAGCACTAATGCACAACACACTCACTGACATGACTCTCAGTCACTACGTATTTCAATCATTTAATTCATTCTTGTATATTTAGGTTTAGAACAGGTCTAGTTCTCACCTTGTTGATGAACATAATAATATTTTAATTGGGATGTTACAGTGACTTTATATGATTGTAATATGATTTAAGTGTCGATGTTCAGGTTGGAGAAGGATTTCTCAAATATAAAGACTGAGCTGATTGGTCAACTGGATCAAGAGAAGGCTGCATCTGCTGATGTTATTGGTCAGTTAGAGCAGGAAAGGGCGGAGTCACTTAAGCTGTCAATCAAACTGCAGGAGCAGGAGAGAGTGTGTACAGAGAGACAAGAGGAAATCAGACAGGTGAACGTTTGTCGCTTGTGCTTTTGACGTGAAGGTAATGGAAGGTGTTAGTGTCATGCATGTTTCTGCTGATGTGAAGCTGAAGTGTGTGCGTGTATTTGTGGTACAGGTCCAGACTTCTCTTGCGTGTGTTCAGGAGTCACATGACAGTCTGTTAAGTAACCTCACTGTGATGTTGCAGCAGTACCAACAGCAGGGGGCAGCACACATTCATCACACAGGTTAGTGAGGAAAACCTTACAGTGAGACTGTCAGAGTAACATCAGGTAATATACTGTGTGTGTTGGTGTGTGTGTGTGTGTGTGTGTGTGTGTGTATGTTTTAGGAGGAGATAAACACAAAGAATTTCCCTTGTTGGACTGTCTGAGGAGGACACTACACAACTACAACATACAGGTACATATACTCTACACAACTACAACACACACTACTCATATACAACACAAAACACACAATTCTCATATACAACACACTCAACACTCTGCAACACACAGGTACAAAATATTTTTTATATATTCTTAAAGCAGTCTGGCGTGTGGTGTGTTTAATGATGTTGGTGTGTAGTGATGTTGGTGTGTATGTGTGTTGTATTATGTATATAGTTGAAGGAGACTGTGAGTGTGATGCAGAAGATGAGTGCTGAGATCTTACTGAAGGAGGAGAAGATCTCTGATCTAGAGGAGAAAATGCAGGTGACAGTCCAACATCAGATTATCATATGATTCTAATCCTCTACACACACACACACACACACAGACACACTGTTCTGCTTTCTTTGTTTTAAACCTGCCTGCCTGTTCCCTTGTCTGCAGGAGTGTGAGGCGCGGAGTGTGTGTGTAAATGAAGAGGTAAAGCGGTTGCGTGTGTGTGTTGCAGGCGCCGAGGCTAATGCTAACAAAGCCCATAAAGATCTGTGCAGACTCGCACACCAGCTGCAGGAGGAGAAATCACAACACACACACACCCAAACACAGATAAACACACTCCAGCAACAACATCAGAGAGAATGCCAGGTACACACACACACACCCAAACACAGATAAACACGCATACACACAAACACAGATACACACAAACACTGATTTGTGTTTATCTTTATACGTTAGGACATTGAGTAATGTTGTGTAATGATTGTGTGAACTGATTGAAGTGATGACTCCATCACAGATGTTGATGTATGTTTTAGGGAAAGCTGACCTTTCTGCACATGTTATATCAGCGTTTGGTGGCCGGATGCGTGCTGGTGACGCCGGCCCATAGCATGCTGGGTAGTTTCTCATGGGCGGAGCTTAGTGCAATGGTGCAAGAATGCATAGACATGTTGACCTCTGACCTCACTGTGACCAATCAGAGGGTGAGATAGGTCTTTCTCTTCTGCAATTAGAGAGATTGTGTAGATGTATGTGGAGCCATCAGACTATGTGTGTGTGTGTGTGTACGCGCACAGGTGTTGTGTTTGGAGAATGTGAGTGATCAACTGAAACAACGAGAGGAGATGTGGATTAAACAACGAGAAGAACTTGATGCACAACATGCACACATCAACAGCCAATTACAGCACAGAATACAGGTACACACACACACACACACACACACACATACACACATACACACATCAACAGCCAATTACAGCACAGAATACAGGTATACAATTATATACAATTAAGTTTAAATAATTTTAAGATGCAGTGCAGTATTAAAGTATATACTGTGTATCTGCAGAATCTCAGCATGCAGTTGGAGGAGGCTAACAGGCGTGTGTGCTGTCTGGAGCATGCTCAGTCTCAGCAGGAACAGGAATTTGCACATCTGCAGGAGTTAGTGAGTGTGTGTGACCGTGAGAAGACGTGTGTGTTGGCAGCGTGCGGTGTGCTGGCAGGGTGTGTGCGCGTCCTGCGCAGACAGGTGTGTATGCTGACGTGGCAGAAAGCTTTGCTTCAGGAGCGCATTTGTGAAGTGGAGGATCTGCGAACGAATGTGGGTACGCTGCTGCATGCACTCAGTGACGCCAAGGTCAAAGGTCAACTGGAGGTGTATGGTCGGGCGACACGCACATTTCGGCGCTGTGTGATTGCTGTGCTGGCAGCCGGGCGCCTGCGAGTGCTCGGACGGAAATCTACTGTACTATTTAGGGTTGCCGTGGGTTACAGGCAGCATCCAGATGTGTGTGTGAGCGAAGTGGAGGTAAGAGAGGAAGAAGAGGAGGAACACATCAGAGTGATGAAGATGCTGACCTCCTCTGAGCTGTTGGTGCTCATACACACATGCATGGAGGGAATCCAGGAGGAACTGAACGTAACGGGTCAGAACACAGACTCACACTTATCCAGTTTCACACACAGATCACACTCATCCAATCTCACACACAGATCACACTCATCCAATCTCACACAGTCTCACACACAGATCACACTCATCCAATCTCACACAGATCACACTCATCCAATCTCACACAGTCTCACACACAGATCACACTCATCCAATCTCACACAGTCTCACACACAGATCACACTCATCCAATCGCACACAGTCTCACACACAGATCACACTCATCCAGTCTCACACACAGATCACACTCATCCAGTTTCACACAGTCTCACACACAGATCACACTCATCCAGTTTCACACAGTCTCACACACAGATCACACTCATCCAGTTTCACACAGTCTCACACACAGATCACACTCATCCAATCTCACACAGTCTCACACACAGATCACACTCATCCAATCTCACACAGATCACACTCATCCAGTCTCACACAGTGTCACACACAGATCACACTCATCCAATCTCACACAGTGTCACACACAGATCACACTCATCCAATCTCACACAGTCTCACACACAGATCACACTCATCCATTCTCACACAGTGTCACACACAGATCACACTCATCCAGTTTCACACAGTCTCACACACAGATCACACTCATCCAGTTTCACACAGTCTCACACACAGATCACACTCATCCAGTTTCACACAGTTTCACACACAGATCACACTCTTGTGTGTCTGAGTGATGTTTGTGTGTATGTGTTTGTTTGTGTCTTAGACCCTGCGCATTTGATGTCTGCAGCTCGGATTAGATGCAGGAAGTTCTTTGAGCGGTTGCTGACAGACATGGATAATCAGTGTTGTGTATATTATGGGATGGGCTCGTTGGCACAGCAACTGGGTCACGGACTCCACAAACTCACATCTGTCCAACACACTAAACACAACTACTGTAACAGCAGGGTAAACATTCACTAATACAAACATTGACACACTCACAGACACGCATATACACACACACAGTATCGGGGTGTTAATAAGTTTGTGCTAATGATTCAGTATAAAACAAGCACAAAACATACGTCACACACTGTGTAATTTTACTGTGGTTGATCAATAAATCAATTACTGAGTTAATTAAATATCTTTTGTTAGATTTGTTTGCTGTAGCCCTAAATTAAATTCCAATGTGTGTTTGTGTCTGTCGTGTTTGTGTGTGTGGTGTATATTGTGTTATGTTTGTGTGTTATGTGTGTGGTGTGTATTGTGTCATGTTTGTGTGTGTGTTCAGGTGCTGATTGCATCTCTGCAGAAACACATCCTGAAGTTCACGCAGCGGCTCCATGAAGCTGAGGTGGAGCGCAGAAACCTGCGACTGCAGCTGTCACGCATCAAAGGCACAGACACACACGCCTGCGATGACACAGTGAGTCTCATTATAACACAAGCTGTGCTGTGAGAAATGTGTTGTTCCTACCCTGAAGTCAGTGAATCTCTGTGTATCGTGTGAGTGCAGTGGATGAGAACAGCGTGTGTTGAAGTTCATCTCGAGCTTTACTCACAATATTGACTTTAATCAGCTGTTGTGTGTGTGTCAGGCGTGTGTTCCTGTGCAGAAGTTTGAGAGTGTGTGTAGTGAACTCAATAGTGCTCTAGAGCGGGAGCAGTGTGCCCAGCGTCTGCTGCGTGATCAGGCTGCACATCTGCAGCGGTTGGATCTCAGCATGCAGCTGCAAACAGGAGAACAACTGGAGAAGGACCAGACGCTCGCACACGCTGTACAGGTACACACTTATAATCTACACAGACACGATCCACACACACGCTGTACAGGTACACACACACTGTACAGGTACACACACACGCTGTACAGGTATACACACACACTGTACAGGTACACACACACACACGCTGTACAGGTACACACACACGCTGTACAGGTACACACACACGCTGTACAGGTATACACACACACACGCTGTACAGGTATACACACACACACACGCTGTACAGGTATACACACACGCTGTACAGGTATACACACACACACACGCTGTACAGGTATACACACACACGCTGTACAGGTACACACACACACACACACGCTGTACAGGTATACACACACACACGCTGTACAGGTACACACACACACACACGCTGTACAGGTACACACACACTATGTTATCACTCTGAGTATGAAGACTGTGACTCTTGTTGTCTAATCAGAGTCTTTCAGAATTAAAGCTGGAGGTAAAGAGGAGAGATCAGTCAGTGAGGTCACTGGAGAAACAGCTCCACCAATCACAGCAGGAGAAGCAACAGCTGCAGCGAGCAGGGAACCCGCTGCCCACAGCTGCAGAGTAACACACCCACGCATGCCAGCATATTCACACACTGTTACAGCCGCAACTGTCCTAAACTGTATTAGTCAAACAGTTTCTTATTTTCTTATCTTTTGTTTTATTAGTAAAGTATGAATGTTTGTTTCTGCATTTATAGGAGTAAAAACTCTCTAATGACCTACATAAAGTCTGTGGAGGACTGTTTGAAAGAGGCAACACACACACGCTCACTTACACACACTCACACACACATACGCTCACTTACACACACTCACACTCACACTCACACACACGCTCACTTGCACACGCTCACTTACACACGCTCACTTACACACACTCACACACACACACACACACGCTCACTTACACACACTCACACACGCTCACTTACACACACTCACACACACACACGCTCACTTACACACACTCACACACACGCTCGCTTACACACACTCACACACACAATGAATCATTTGCAGATTTGTGTGCACAAAAATAATCATCTTCATATCTCTTGTTATCAGATGCAAGATGACATCACTCTCCCCAGAAAAGTGACATCACATGATTGCCCCCACCTCCTGTTAGATGGCCACAGCGTCATCAGAAGCCCAGAGGCTGATGCATGTCAGGTTAACACACTGTCACACACTGCCATACTTCAGTCCTCATGACTGCATGAAGTTTAATCAGTGTCACACCAGATCACATGACTGAAGGTGTGTATGTGTGTGTGTTGTAGACTGTTTCAGCTGATGGTCTCAAAGACCTCCCGTCTGGAGCAGGAGATCACGCAGCTGAAGACTGAGCTGTAGGCGCCGCTCACAACAACCTGTCAGATAATCTGCCTGTGAGCCCCTTCATTACTGTTGCATTTTCAGACTGTCAGATGTAGATGAGCTCTGTGATGACTGGCTGTCAATCATCTGTGTGGCGTTAATATGTAAATGAGGGGTTGGGCTGTTGTAACCAGTGTCACACTCATCAGAGTTACTGTCTGCAGTTTTAATAAAAATGGACATACTGACAAAGTTTTGTTTGTGTCTGTAGATTCTGTTTGTGTGTGTTTTCTGGTAGTTGATGTAGATGTCTGGTTTGTCGTGGAGCTCTCCTAAGCACAGGTGCATGCTGGTGTTAGTAAAACAGGAAGTGTTAGTGCTTACTTCTGAATTTAAAACTTATCCATGTTACCCAAGTTACTCTGCCAGGAACATGCATCATTATATTTTGAACAAAGATGGCGATAGAGAGGCAAATGGTTCAATCTCAGCTGTGAGTTTGGCTGCTGTGGTGTCTGAATCAGTCAGATGTGATTTGGGAAATAGCGTCAGTTTATCAGATTTGTGCTATGAGGTGTTTGCAGCACGAAGGCTCTCAACAGTCCCTCTCACTCACGGCTCTTCAGAGGATTACAGGCCTGAATACAGTTTAGAACCTCTGTGGGCTCGTGTGTCTGATTAAATTCTGCCTGTCGGGCATCTCGGCTCTAATGACACCAGTTCGGTTTAATTCCCTCTGCTGTGACTGTACATGCATTACTGTAAGTGGCACTTGTAAACTCCCAGCAGTTTAATGCTGAGGAACAGCTACAGCTTAAATCCCTCTGTACAAACATCATCATCTGGGTACAAAACACTTCAATGTTTGAACTCGGAACCATACAAAATCTCACAGCAAACAAATGTGGCAAATCAGCAGAACTTATAAATCAGTGTGCTAACAGCCACACACCCACACTCACAGTACCTACTGAGTGTGATTCAAGTTTTAATTATGACAAAGATCAAGTCAAACTTCTGCTGTGTGTTTCTGTTTGTCCCCCTTTACATCGCCAATGTGCCAAGTTGGACCGACCACAAAGAGACGTGTGAAGTCTGATCACCAAACACAAACACACGGTTTTCTGATCTCAATGTGGGACAGCAGAGTGTGCCATCAGAGGAAGGAAGTTGGGATTGAAGTAGGTTTGACTCCTCCCTCTGCTCTTCCTCTTTCTCTTCCTCATGGGTAACAGTTTTTTTGGCAGGGTCACCTGAACGCCGATTGGCCGCGGCACACAGGTGGCGCTGTTTGCTGAATGTAAGATGCTAACGAGGACAAACACACAGAAACACTTTGATGTCGTTCCCCAGTTACTTAAACACAAGAACCTCCAAACTTATAGCGTCATTAATTCACAAGCACTGTCCCACCAGGTTCTAATTAACACACACTGTCTCCTGATTAACTATTAACTCTGATGTTTCTAGCTGTTGACTTCAGGCTCTTTTGTTGCTAGTGGCCTGATTTACAGCTGTTGAGTTTCAATACTCTCTCTCTCTCTCACACACACGCACACACACACACACACAGGGTAGGTTTGATGCACATTTATTTCTCCAGGGTTGGACTGTGAAATTCACATGGCAATAATCTGATCCTGCAGCAGTTTTGCACACAGGAACCGTTAATTCAGATCAGCCTTTGAAAACCTGTTTTGACATCAACTATAAGTCATTTGAAATGTTTTTTCAATGTGTAAGTGAACATGTATGTAAAACAAAATAAAGAGCCTGCAGACTTTGTTCTTTCTGCTTTAAAAGTGCACATTATCAAACAACAACTGCAGTGGGTGATCAAATGACTTGCTGTGCATTCTTCACATCATTTTATTCTTTAGGTTTACATTGTTGCTTTTTGTCAGCAAGGAATGTGCCGTGAGTAAACCAAGCTGGATGGATCTCTGAATCTAGGTGGAGAATCTTGAGTGAGGTGGTTTACTTTAACAGAAATAATTTTCAAATTTTGTGTTTAAAATTTTCCCAATGGCTAAATGACTTACTTTACCTTGCAGTTATGATGTCATTGTAATATTTGCATGAAATGTATTGGTTCAAATGAGGTGAAGTTTTTTGAGGTCATTTGTTTCAATGTTGCAGAACCAACACAAACTTCTGGAAATGCAGATTTTGTGTTTTGAGAGCTGGTGTTACTGTACCATAAGAAAAAAACACTATATAATACCAAAAAATTGCATTATCAGCACATTTAAAATCTGCTCAGTGATTTTTTTTGCAGCTTTCTCTTTCTGGATTATTCCATGAGCTTTCTGTCATGTTTCAGAGAAGAGATGCTTCCTCAAACACACTCATGTCTGAGAGAGAATGTGTTTTATTA
Source organism: Yasuhikotakia modesta (assembly GCA_036877545.1). Classification (NCBI taxonomy): domain Eukaryota; kingdom Metazoa; phylum Chordata; class Actinopteri; order Cypriniformes; family Botiidae; genus Yasuhikotakia; species Yasuhikotakia modesta. The sequence goes on along the minus strand of JBAJNP010004937.1, from coordinate 3,576 downwards.
ATGCACCAGTTTTAAATCCCTCATTTACATAAGTTTCTCTCTCTCTCAAGACAAAAGGAAAGCTCTCCTCCAATCAAACACAACCACTCTGTTTTCATTGAGAGAGGGCGGAGCCATTCACTTTAAAGGAAGAGAGTGATTAGGAACCACTACATCCACTCGGGCCCTGAAGAGCTGATCAGAACTTCATCTGGAAGAGGACAGCAGTTCATGGTCCAGTCAGAGGTTCTGCAGATAGACTCACTTGCTTCAGTAGAAGGTAACTGAAGACATTTAAACTCATGTGTTTATTTCATTTTTAAACCTGCGTCTCACTGCTGTTTGCTTGTATGACAGACAGACGGCGTCTCACCTTAGTGATGGACAGATTGTCTTACTGAAAATGAAGGAGGTATAACTAAAGATAACAGTCATTATTTCTGATATTTAAATCAATGTTTACTGTATGATTTAATTCCCTGACATTTTTTTTAAATATCTTTAAAAATGATGAGCTCAATTTCTCAATATGTACTGAATTCAAAAGAACATAATGAATCAATAATCATTACGTTTCTTTTATAATTTTAAACTTTAAGCTTTAGAATGTCTAGTGTTTAAGAAATGTCATTTGTACTAAATATATTTATACTAAAAACTGTCATTTATACCACACATTAAAGCATACATAGAAATATATTTATATTTTATTAAATATTGTTTTGGTCATTATGTAGGTTATTGGATGCACACAGTCAGACTGCTGTTGTGAGAGTTTCCAGCCCAGACAACATCAAATCAGGTCATGTGACAGCTGTACTCACGGCTGGGTGACCCACGGTATGACACACAGGACTGCATGCGTTTGTGTTTAGGTTGTTGTGTTGTTGTTCTAATCTGTGTGTGTGTGTGTGTGTGTGTACTTTCAGCTGTTGGTAAGGTGTGCAGTCAGACTGTGTGTTCAGGGCAGGTGGAGATCGTCCACAGTAACGTGGTGTTTGATATCAGCAGTCTGATTCTTTACGGGACGCAGGCACTTCCTGTACGGATGAAGATCTTGTTGGACCGTTTGTTTAGTGTCCTCACACACACACAGGTTCTCAACATCATACACACACTAGGCTGGACGCTGCGTGATTACATCAGAGGATACATGCTACAGGTAAACACACACACACACACACACACACACACCTCATGCTCTCAGATTGTGCTGCAGGTGTGTCCGGTCCTGTATACAGAGTTTATCCCCAGCACTAATCAAACACACCTGAACCAGTTAATCACAGTTTCACTAGTCACACTAAAAACCTGCAGGCGAGATGGAGACAATTGCAGGTCACTGAGTCTCTGGTACGGAGATTAGACAACCTTTTCTCAAAGACATGTTATTATATTTGTAATATTGCATCATTTTATTGCTGTTCAGGACTCAGCGGGGAAAGTTCTGGATCGCTGGGTGACCATGAGCCCTGAGGAGGAACTTGTAACCCTACAGCAGTTTCTGCGCTTTGGAGAAACCAAATTCATTGTGGAGCTGATGGTTGATCAGGAGCGAGTTCCTTCAGAGGGCAGTTCGGACATCTTCAGCTCAGATCTCCAGCTCAGAGCTTCGTTCAGCAGGAAAGATGAGCCAGTAGGAAAGGATGCGTTCCTGCATTCCTTCAGCTGCATCAGTCCATCGGCAACGTCTCTGTTTCCAGAACATCATCCGGCTAGACCAAACAAACAGAGACACGGTGCAGATGAGGTGATGTCACCGAGCAGAAGAACTCCAGAACAGACGTTTGAAAGACCAGTGCAACCTAACAGCCAAACAGTCAAACACTCCACAAGGCCACCAAAGCACTTGCACGAGAAACACCAGAGTGGTGACGTCAACGCTACAGTCCCAGACTCCTCCCCCTCCGCAGGCACGCGGGAACGCCCACACCGATTCCTGCGCAAGGGCCGCGTGAGCTGCAGCGCGTGCACAAAGACATTTTATGATAAAGGAACGCTGAAGATCCACTTTAATGCTGTACACCTGAAGATTAAACATCGCTGTACAGTGGAGGGCTGCAGCATGATGTTCAGCTCACTGCGCAGTCGAAACAGACACAGCGCAAACCCAAACCCACGCCTTCACACGTCCCAGCATGCAACTCGCTTCTCAAACCCGCAGTTACCCACCCAGTGTTGCTCTGCCGGTCGCAGATTCAAACCATTCGTCACTCAACCCATCATGAACATCTCACAACCGGTGCAGCCCTTCCACAGGACGACCAGCAACACTGACCAACACAGATGCGTTTATTCAGGCCACAATGATTGTGGCTCTGGAGAATGGGCTGCACGTAGTCTTACAGCCAATGAGAATGGTTGCAGTGATGTCATTAACAAGTTGCATAAAAGAAATCCACGCAAGTCCAGCACACCATTGAAGTTTATGAGAGAGAATCACCATGACAACTGCAGTGAGGATGATGATAAGTCAGTCAGTGATACACAACGGATACACAATCTTGTTACACTATCACCCTGTAAACAGCTGTAGTGTCAGTGTCAACAATGAGATGCAACAACCATGTGGAGGAGTGGATGTTTCGGATCAGTCTGGGCTGCTGGTGAAAGAGGAAGAGTGTGTCCATCACCACAGAAACCAGTGACTGCTTGTTTCTGTACATATGTGAAAAATCATAATCTCTTTATTTAATATCTCAAAAGTGTTTTATAGACAGGTGTGCAATAAAATGAAGGGCAAATGGAAACTTATTTTTTACTGTGGACTAATTGCCTAACGAGCTTCCATTGATTTATCATTTATTAGACAGAACTGTTCGTCTTGCGCTCGTTCCGCTAGAGGGCGCTGCTGCCATTGGTTTACACTGGACTCGAGGAGGACCGCGTGCACTTGAATAGTAACATGTATTGATGCGGTGGTTTTATTGCTTTGTATTTGAACTCGGAATTAAACGCTCATTGCACACAGTGTTGTTATTCAGTGTTATTCAGCGTAAAGTTATTTATTATACATGAATATTTAACACGAAGTTCTGATTTGTCAGTTTTAATAGAAGGTAATTTGATTTAGCATCGTATCAGTTTGTATTAGGAAAGTATTTGTGCTAAAATAAGTAATAATTTCTTTAACTCAGGAGAGAAAAATGTTTCTTGTGACAGAAGCTAAATGGACCCACAATGAATGTACATGTGAGACATAAATACGCCTGTACCAGTGAACACGTTTCCTGCACTGAAAGCTGAATAAAACAGTTATTCAATAGAAATGTATTACACTATTTTCTAAGTTTTACAATAACGTTTGTTCAAATACCTGTAACTTGTGTGTGATAAGATCTATCTGTCTACACAAATTTAATTGAAACAAATTATATTTTTCTGTCAATATCCTACAATAGAAATAACTTGTGCTTTTGAGAAACCAACATTTCCTCACATTGTTGCAGGACAAATGTCTCTGGTTAAACATTTAAATATTAAATCTAATGTGCCGAACATGCAGCAGGATCCGTGTTCGCTGTCCGTGGTGCTGAAAACATTCACCGTGTGTGTGTGTGTGTGTGTGTGTGAGTGTGTGTGTGTGTGAGTGTGTGT